>JAFCGX010000586.1:0-86050 GCA_019023105.1 Diglossa brunneiventris
CCCCATTTTTAGGGTTTCTGGACCCGTTTTTTCCCCGCCTGGCGCCGCCTGCGCTCGCTGGCCCGGGGGGGCTCCCTGGGGTCCCCCCTGGTGCTGCGGGGGGAGCTCGGGTTCAACCTGGGGGGGGTCCCGAGGCTGCGTGAGCCCCAGCTTGGAGGGGGGGCCCTGCTGGACCTGGGGGGCTACGGGCTCCAAACGGCCCTGGCCATGCTGGGGGGGTCACACGGAGAGACCCCTCCCCAAATTACTGCCCACGGCGTGCTGCACCCCACTGGTATGTACTGGGATATACTGGGATGTACTGGGAATGGGGCACTGGGGGGCTACGGGCTCCAAACAGCCCTGGGCATGCTGGGGGGGCCAGAGGGGCAGCCCCTTCCCCAAATTACAGCCCATGACGTGCTGCACCCCACCGGTACGGACTGGGATATACTGGGAGGGACTGGGATGGGATTGGGGGGCTCTGGGGTCTCTCTTCCCCATTTTCCCACTTTTCTTCCCATTCTTGTCTAATTTGTCTCCTTTTTCCCCAAGTCCCCCTTCACCCATTTCCCCCCGTTATTTCCCCCATTATTTTTCCCATTTTCCCCCATTATTTCGCCATTATTCCCCCCATCATTTTTGCCCATTTTCCCGGTTTTTCGCCCCATTTCAGGCGTGGATGAGTCGGTGTCGGTGTCGCTCTCGTTCCCCGGGGGGAGCCTGGCCTCGCTCGTTTTCTCCATGGCCGCGGAGCTGCCGGGGGGGGCGGCGCTGGGGGGGCCGCGCGGCTGGGCCGAGGTGACCCAAAACCCAGGGATTTCACCCCAAAACCGGGGGGGGACCCCAAAACAGGGCATTTGGGGGAAAACAGTGGGATTTGGGGTGAAATACCCGGGTTTTGGGGGAAAACCACGGGATTTGGCGGGAAAACACGGTTTTGGGAGGAAATCCCCAGGTTTTGGGGTGAAAACACCAGATTTGGAGCAGAACACCTGGGTTTTGGGGCAAACCCTCCCATTTTTCGGTTTTAGGGGTTTTTTTTTTGAGTTTTTGGGGCCGGATTGATTTTTGGGATGGGGGTTTGGTTTTTTTGGGGATTTTTTTGTTTTGTTTTTTTGGGCTTTTGGGCTGGGATTAATTTTTTGGGTTTTTTTGGGTTGTGTCCACGGTTTTCTGGGGGTTTTTGGGGCCGGGGTTCATTCTTGGGGTTTCTGTTTCTTTGGGTTTTCTTGGGCCGGGGTCCATTTTCTGGGGGTTTTTTGGGGGGATTTTTCAGGGTTTCTTGGGGTGTTTTCAGGAGTCTTTGGGTTTTTTGGGTCCGGGATTCATTTTTGGGTTTTAGGGTCGGGGTTCATTTTTTGGGTTTTTTTTTTCAGAGTTTTTGGGTCCAGGGTTAATTTCTTGGGGGGTTTCAGGTTTTTTGGGGGTGTTTTCTGGGTTTTCGGGTCTGGGGTTAATTTCTTGTGGGTTTTCAGGATTTTTTGGGGGTAGTTGGGGTGGTTTTGGGTCTGGGGTTCCTTTCTTGGGGTCTTTTGTGGTTTTTGGGGGGTTTTCTAGGTTCTTTGCGGTATTTTGTGTCTGGGGTTATTTTTTTGGGGTTTTTCTGTGGGTTTTTGAGTCGGGGGTCTCCCTGCCCCCCCCTTGCAGCTGCCGAGCCACATGAACTGCCCCACGGAGCTGCTCTGGGGGGAGGGGGCTCGGCTTCATTTCTTGGGGGTTTTCAGGGTGTTTTGGGGTGGATTTCGGTGGTTTTTGGCTCTAACCCCCCGTTTCGTGCCCCCCCCAGCTGCCGAGCCACATGAACTGCCCCACGGAGCTGCTCTGGGGGGAAGGGGCTGGGGTTTATTTCTTGGGGGTTTTCAGGGTGTTTTGGGGTGGATTTCGGTGGTTTTTGGCTCTGACCCCCTGTTTCGTGCCCCCCCAGCTGCCGAGCCACATGAACTGCCCCACGGAGCTGCTCTGGGGGGGGCCCGCGAGCATTTCCCGCTGCCCCCCCCGGCCGAGCCCCTCAACTTCCCCCACAGCACCGGGCTGCGCTACGAGGCCCAGCACGTGCGGGAGTGCCTGCTGCAGGGTGAGATTTGGGGTGAAAAAACGGGATTTTGGAAAAAAACTGGGGTTTCGGTGGGGGGGAATGGGGTTTGGGGGAAAAAACACGGGATTTGGGGGGAAAGCAAGGGAATTGGGGAAAAAACTGGGGATTGGGGAGGAAAAATAGGATTTGGGGGAAAAAACACAGGATGTGGGGCGGGGAAACCACAGGGTTTGGGGAAAAACTGGGGATTGACGGGGAGAAACCAGGAATTTGGGGGGAAACACAGGGATGTGGGGAGAAAAACCTGGGATTTGGAGTAAAACCTCCCAGTTTTGGGGTGAAAACTCCCAGGATTTGGGGTAAAGCCTCCCATTTTGGGGTGAAATCCCCCAGTTTTGGGGTGGAACCCCCTGTTTTGTGGGTAACGCCTGGGATTTGGGTGAAATCCTCAGGTTTTGGGGCAGGACCTCCCAGTTTTGGGTTGAAAACTCCAGATTTTGGGGTGAAAATCCCAGAGTTTTGGGGCAGGACCCCCAGGTTTTGGGGTCTCCTGAGGTCTCTGACCCCCGGCGCCCCCAGGGCTGACCGAGAGCCCCGAGATGCCGCTGGCCGAGAGCGAGGTCATCGCGCGGCTGCTGGACCAGGCACGGGAACAGGTGGGGGTGAAAATGGCCGGAGTGACCACGGGAGTGACCACTGACCCTCCGGAGTGACCACGGGAGTGACCACTGACCCCAAGTGACTGCTGGAGTGACCCTGACCCTCCGGAGTGGCCCCTGGAGTGACCACGGCAGTTGTTGCCACCTGCATGTGGCTCAATAAAAGCTCTGAAATGCCCCCAAAACAGAGCCCGGTCACTCCCAGTCCATCCCAGTCACAACTAGACTCTCCCAGTCTGTTCCAGTAAGAGCTGGACACTTCCAGTTCCTCCCAGTCTGTCCCAATCACTCCCAGTCCATCCCAGTTTGCCCAGTTTATCAGAGGAGCAGCCCATGCTGGCGCAGCACTGCCGTGAACAGCGCCGCTCTCTGCTCCCAGTCCCTCCCAGTCCATCCCAGTCCCTCCCAGTCCATCCCAGTCCCTCCCAGTCTTTCCCAGTCCCTCCCAGTCCCTCCTAGTCAGACTCACACACTCTCAGACACTCCCAGTCACTCCCAGTTTGTCCCAGTTTGGGTTTATTTCACAGGAGCAGCCCGTGCTGGCGCAGCACTGCCGTGAACGGCGCCGCTTTCTTCTCCGCGCTGCGCTCGGCCCGGCGCCGCAGGCTCTGAAATGGGGGAAAAAATGGGGAAATTGGGAAAAATGAGGGAAAAACGGGGGGAAAAAATGGGGGGAAAATAGGGAAAAATGGGGAAAACCCAGGAAAAGATGGGGGAAAAAACGGGGAAAACCAGGGAAAAAATGAGGGAAAAAACCAAGAAAAGATGGGGGAAGACCAGAGAAAAAATGGGGGAAAATGCGGGGAAAAACGGGGGAAAAAACCCAAGAAAATTTAGGGAAAGGACAGAAAAAAAAAAACCATTAAAAAACAGGGGAAACAATAGAAAATAAAAAAAAAAAAAAAAAAGAAAAAATGTGGAAAAAAGGGGGAAAAAACAGGAATATCAGTATCAGGGAAAAAGGAAAAAACGTGGAAAAAATGCAAGATAAAAGGGGAAATTGGAAGAAAATTAGAAAAAAAAAGGAGGGAAAAACCAGGGAAAAAGTGAAGGAAAAAATGGGAAAATGTAAAAAAAAAAAACAAAACCAAAGGAAAAAAAGTAGAAAAGAGGGGGAAAAACCAGGGTAAATGGGAAAAAGGGAAAAAACACGGAAAAAAGGGAAAATCAGGCATTGACAGGTCCCCAGTTTGGGGCTTTTCCCTGGTTTTAGGCCTTTCCCACCCTGTTTTTCCTCCCTGTCAGTTTTTTCAACTCCCACATCCAAATCCTGGGGGTTTTCTTCCCAATTTTGGGGTGGTTTTTCCCTGATTTTGGGGTGGTTTTTCCCTAGTTTTGGGGTGATTTCCCCCGTTTTCCTCACCATCATCTTCCTCTTCTTGTTGTACCGGATCTTGGCCTTCTCCTTCCTCTTCTCCTCCAGGGCCTCGGTCACGTCCCGGTACTTCCAGCCCACCTCGTGTGCCAGGCGGCCCAGCACGGCAAACTGGGAGAACTGGGAGCTCAGGAAACAGCCCAAAAACACCCCAAAACAGCCCAAAAAACCCACACCCAAAAACCCCAGACCCAGAAACAGCCCAAAACCCCCCCAAAATCAGCCCAAAATACCCCAGAACTGCCCCAAATCCACCTTGTGTGCCAGGAGGCCCAGCACGGCAAACTGGGAACACTGGGAGCTCATTAAACACCCCAAATTGGCCAAAAAAAACCCACCCAAAAACAGCCAAAAAACCCCCAAAACCAGCAGAGAATTCACCCAAATCTGACTTACATGGCACCTAAAGGCTGGAATCCCAAGTAAAATCTCATAAAATTAATAAAATCCCATAGACCCCCTAAAATCCCATAAAAACCCTAAAAAAATCTCATAAAATCCCCCTAAAATATATAATCCCCACCAAAATCATATAAGCTTTCTAAAATCCCATAAACCCCCTAAAATCTCCCTAAAATCCTCTTAAATCCCATAGTCCTGTTAAAATCTTATAAATCCCCCTAAAACCCCAAAAACTCCCTAAAAAAACCTCATAAAATCCCACAAAATCCCCCTAAAACCCCAGAAATTCCCTAAAAAAGTCCTCCTAAAAATCCCTAAAACCCCAAAAACTCCTCAAAACCCCAAAACTCCCCAAAACCCCCAAACTCCCCAAAATCCCAGGCTCACCTTTCGGGTGGGTTTGAGGCGGATGATTTTCAGTGCTGCCGGCACCACCATGCGCTTCCGCTGCAAAATCCCAAATTTTGGGGGGTTTTGGGGAGATTTGGGGTGGGTTTGGGGGTCTCGGGGCAGGGGGATAGGGTTTTAAAGAGGGTTGTGGGATTTTAAGGGTTTTATGGGATTTTGGTTGGGGGTTTTACAAGATTTTTGTGGGGTTACAGGATTTTAGAGGGTTTTATGACATTTTAGGGAGTTTATGGGATTTTGGGGGTTTTATACAATTTTGCTGGGGGATTTTATGAAATTTTAACAGGTTTATAGAATTTTGGTCTGAGTTATGGGGTTTTAAGAGTTTATGGGATTTTAGAGGGTTTCATGAATTTTTTAGGAGTTTATGAAATTTTTAGCAGATTTATGGATTTTAGGGGGTTATGAGATTTTGCTGAGAATGACAAGATTTTAGGGGTATTTTTTCAGGGAGTTTCTGGGATTTCAAGGATTTTATGGATTTACTTGGGGGTTTAAATTTTAGTGTTTTTACCACTTCTTTAAGGAGTTTATAGAATTTTAAGGAAATTTAATGAGATTTAGTGAGTCTATCTGATTTTTTCAGATCTTAGAGAGATTTTAGGGAGTTTATGGTACTTTAGGAGGTTTTATAAGATTTTCGGGAGTTTATGGGATTTTGGTGAGGGTTACAGGATTTTAGGGGGGTGTTCTGAGATTTAGAGTTTTTATGTGTGATTTTGGTGGTGATTACAAGACTTAATTTGGATTTCATCAGGTTTTTTAGGGAGTTTCTGGGATTTTGAAGATTTAATGAGATTTTAAGGTTTTTATGGGATTTTGGTGGGGATTACAAGATTTCAGGGGGATTTTTTTCAGATTTTTTTAAGGACTTTATGGGATTTTAGGAGTTTTATGGGATTTTAGTATTTTGATGGGATTTTGGTGGCAATTACAAGATTTCAGGGGAATTTAACAAATTTTTATGGGGTTTTTACCAGATTTTTATGGGGTTTGTGGGGTCCCAGGTGTCTCAGGATTTGGGTTTTTCTCAGCTCGAGTCAAACAATGTAGGTAAAGGTGACATCACCGACACCGGGATTTGGGGGGATTCAGGGCGATTTGGGGAATTTGGGGTTCAGGGAGGGATTTTGGGTCCCACCTTGTCGTAGGGGGGGGGGATCCCATCGAACACCTTGAGCCGCTCCAGCGCCGCCTGGCCCCGCTTGGTTTTGTGGGGCAGCATGCCTGGATTGGGGGGAAAAACGGGGATTTAGGGCAATTCTGGGTTTGGGGTGAAAAACGGGGATTTAGGGCAATTCTGGGTTGGGGGGGTTTGGGGTGAAATCGGGGGATTTAAGGCAAATCTGGGTTTGGGGTGAAACATGGGGATTTAGGGCAATTGTGGGTTTGGAGTGAAAACAGAGGACTTAGGGCAATTCTGGGTTTGGGGTGAAACCAGCGGATTTAGGGCAATCTGAGGGTTTGGGGATTCTGGGGGAGGTTGGGGGGAATTTTGGGTTTTTGGGCTCACCTCATTCCAGACTGTGCGTGTGGATTTTGGGGCAGTTTTTGGGGTGATTTTGGGGATTTTTGGTCTCTCTCACCTCTCACCGTGCGCCAGAAGATGCGGCTGGGGCAGATTTTGGGGCAGTTTTTGGGGGGATCTGGGGATTTTTGGGTCTCTCTCACCTCACACAGTGTGTAGGGATTTTTGGGGTGATTTTTGCCGTTTTTGGGGCCCTGCTCACCTCGCACCGTGCGCCAGAAGATGCGGCTGGGGGCTCGGAAGTGGAAGGGGCCCCGGGAGGGGTTGGTGTTCATCCTCTTCCTCAGGAAGGCCAGGAACTTCACTGGGGGGGGAGGGGAATGGGGCAGAATCAGCAGAAATCGGGTAAAATCCATTTAATATGGGGCAGAAACGATCGAAAATGGGGCAAAATCAGCAGAAATGGGAGAAACAATCAAAAATGGGGCAGAACTGAGACAGAATTCCTCAGAAATAATGAGAAGCCATCAAAAATCGGGACACTTCCTCAGAAATAGGACACAATCCTCAAAAATGGGGCAAAATCCTCAGAAATGGGGAGAGTGCTTTAAAAATGGGATAGAACCCATGAGAAATGGGACAGAATCCCTCAAAATTGGGGCAAATTCCTTTAAAAATTGGGATGGGGTAGAACGCCTGAGAAGCTGGGCAGAATCCATCAGAAATGGGGAGAAACAATCAAAAAACAGTCAGAAATGTTAAAAAATGGGGCAGAATCCTTCAAAAATGGGGCAGAAATGGGGTAGAATTCCTCAAAAACCCAGCAAAATCCATGGGGCAGAATTCCTTTAAAAATGGGACAAAATCCCTCAGAAATGGGGCAGAATCTATCAAAAATGGGACCTGGGAATTGCCAGGATGAGGAAAAAGAGTGAAACCCCCCAAAACCGGGGGAGGGCCAGGGGTGCACTGAGAGCCCGGGACCTTCTGGAACCTTCCCACGACTTGTCCATGACCCAAACCCGCTGGAACCATCCCCAAAATCCGGGATTCCATCCCCAAAACCCGGTTCCCCCCAAACCCGCGGGATTTCCCCCAAATCCAGGTTTTTCCCCCCAAACCCCGCCCCCCCCGGCACTCACGCTTGTTCCGGTAGAAGTTCCCGGAGATGTTGATGCCCTCGCAGCGAACCACGACCACGCGGCGGCCTGGGGACAGCGGCACCGGCCCCGTTCCCCCGTTAATCCCAGAGTTTTCCCAATTTTCCCGGGCTTCCCCCTTAATTCCCGTTTTTTTACCCCTTTATTCCCGGTTTTCCCCCTTTATTCTTGTTTTCCTCTTCGTTACTCCCAGTTTTCCCTCGTTAATGCGTTTTCCCCGTTAATCCCGGGTTTTCACCCTTTTTCCCGTTTTTTTCCCCCCGTTGTTCCCGGTTTGCCCCCCGCGCTCAGCTGGTAGTGCATGTAGGCGTCTCTCATTGTCGCTAAACTCGACAGCCGACAGGGCTCATCACGGCGCGGGGATCCCGGTGCCATTTCCCCAGTTCAGTTCCCGGTAATTGCCGCCGCCCCGCACTCACCCAGCAGCACCTGCTTGGCCACGATCGCCGCCAGCCGGCCCAGGAGGTGCCCGCGCCCGTCGATCACTAGAACCTGCGGCGGGGAGAGCCCCGGGTGAGGCCGGGCCCGCACCAGGACCAGGCCCGGCCCTCACCGGGACCAGGCCGCACCGCGTGGCCGCGCTTTGCGCCCCTCCAGCCGCCAGCCCGCGGCTCCCCGCGCTCCCCGCCGCTCCCCGCCGTTCCCCGCGCGCTCCCCGAGCCCCGCTGAGCCCGGCCCGGCCGCCCCCGGAGCCCCCTGAGCCCTCCCAGGGCCCCCGGGCCGCACCCGCGGCTCCGCCATGGCCGCCGCCCGCCTCAGAAAGAGGTCACGTTCCTGCGGGAGCGCCACTTCCGCCGAGAGAGGGAGGAAGTGACGTCATCGAATGGAGGAGAAGGAACCATTGAGGGAGGAAAGGGGGCAACTGGATGGGAAAATCCAATTGGTCCCAGTGCCCCCCCCAGTGCTCCCAGTGTCCCTCCAGTGCCCCCCAGTGCCCCTCCAGTGATCCCAGTATGATCCCAGTGCCCCCCACTAGCCCTCCAGTGCTCCCAGTACATCCCAGTGCCCCCAGTGTCCCCAGTGCCCCCCAGTATGCGTAGGACCCACTCCTCGACCTCCCAGTCCCTTCCAGTCCATCCCAGTCCCCCCCAGTCCCTCACTCCAGGCTCTCCAGCGGCCCCTTTCTATACTTATATTTATAATTATATTTATTTATATATGTACAGCGGTGAGGGGGGGCGGCTCGGGGGGGTCTCGGGAGTCCCTTTTGGGGTCCCAGGGGATCTCGGGGGTCCCTGGGACTTCCTGGGGTCCCTTTTGGGGGTCCCTGGGTCTTCCCGAGGGTCTCGGGGGGTCCCTTTTGGGGGTTTCGGGGGGTCCCCGGTGGATCCGGGGTGTTCCCGGGGGGTCTCGGGGGATTCCCCGGGGGTCTGGGGGGGTCCCGGGGGGTCCCTATTGGGGTCCCTTTTGAGGGTCTCGGGGGGGTCCTCGGTGGATCCATAGGGTTCTCGGGGGAAGTCTCGGTGGCTTCCGGGGAGTCTCGGGGGGTCCCTGGGGGTCCAGGTGGTCCGGGGGTTTCTCGGGGTTTTCCCCGGGGTTCCCTTTTCGGGGGGCGTGGCCGTTCTCAGACCCCGCCCCCCGGTGGCCGGGGTGGTCCCGGTGGCCCCGTAGCTCGCGGGGGGCCCCCCCGGGGGTCCCGCTGCCCCTCCCCCCACCCCTCCCTCCTCCCCTTCCTCCTCCTCCTCTTCCTCCTCGTCGCTGGCCACGCCCCCCGGCGCCAGAGGCTCCGCCTCCTCGCGCGGCGGCTCCGCCCACGGCTGCGGCTCTCCGGAAGCGAAGACGCCGTAGAAGGCCACGCCCCCGTAGTGCACGAGCGCGGCGATCAAGAACACCCACTGCCACTCCTCGCGCGTCTGGGCCAATCAGCGCCCGCCGCGCGCCCCCCACCGGCCAATCCGCGACGAGGGGGGGCGGGACCCAATGGGAATGAAGGGAAAAGAGAGAGGCGGGAAAGGGAGGAGGCGTGGCCAAGGGGAGGGCGGGAAAAGACGGTAGAGGCGGGGTCAAAAGGAGGGGGCGGGGCCAGACGGGCGGTGAGTGACAGGCGGGGCGGTCAGTGACAGGAGGGGCGGTCAGTGACAGGCAGGCAGTGCGACCCCCAAATTCCCGTGTCCGTCTGTCCCCCTCGTGTCCCTCTGTCCCGCCAATGTCCCTCTGTCCCCGCCCACGTCCGTCTGTTCTCCCAGTGTCCCATTTGTCCCCTCAGTGTTCCCAATGTCCCCTCAGCGTCCCCTCACCTTGTGGCGGGTCAGGGCCCCCACGATGAGGGGACACACCATCCCGGACAGTGTCCCCACGCCGTTGCTCAGCCCCATGAGGACGCTGGCGTAGCGCGGCGCGATGTCCAGGTGGTTCACGTTGAACCCTGGGGAGGGGACAGTGGTGTCACAGAGGTGTCACAGCGGGGTCAGGGCGTGTCCCCAGCTGTCCCTGCGCCCACCCGAGATGGCGAAGCCGCTGAAGCCCACGGCCAACACCAGGAAGGAGATGGCGACGGCGCGGGAGTGCGAGTAGCCGACCACCAGCAGCAGCGTGGCCTCCATGCCGAACCCTGCATGGGGACAGGGGACAGGCACACTGTCATGTTGTCACCTTGTCACACACTGTCACATTGTCACAGTGGCACAGTGGCACAATGGCACAGTGGCACTTTGTCACCTTGTCTTTGTCACTGTCACATTGTCATTGTCACTGTCACAGTGTCACACTGTCACATTGTCATTGTCACTGTCACAGTGTCACAGCATCCCTGCTGTCCCCCTGTTCTCCTGTCCTCCCATCACTCTGTTACACTGTTCCCCTGTCCCCTGCTGTTCCTGTCACACTGTCACACACTGTCACTGTCACACACTGTCACACACTGTCCCCAATGTCACTGACCCCCGCAGTTCATCATCTTGCGCACGTTGGTCGTGGACATGAGGCCGCGCGAGCGCAGGAAATCGGCAATCTGCCCCCCGATGGGCACCACGATGGTCATCACCAGGTGGGGCAGGGCTGACAGCAATCCCACCTGGACAGAAAAATAAATAAATTATATATAAACAAAATAAAATAAAATTTAAAGAATTTATCTGTAAGTAAAATAAAATAAAATAACAGAATAAATCAATTTTCCCCGATGGGCACCCCGATGGTCATCACCAGGTGGGGCAGGGCTGACAGCAATCCCACCTGGGAGAGAGAAAATAAATTATATAAAAATAAAATCAAATTAAATTAAAAAAAATATCTGCAAATAAACTAACGGAATAAATCAATTATCCTTGATGGGCACCACGATGGTCATCACCAGGTGGGGCAGTGCCGACAGCAAACTCATCTGTGTTTTGTGTGATTTTTGGGGTGTTTTTGGGCTGTTCTTAGGTGTTTTTTCGGTTTTTTTGCCCACCTTGCTGATCTCGAAGCCAAGGACCTCCTCAAAGTAGGCGGGCTGGCTGAAGAGCAGCAGGTAGAAGGTGCAGCTGCTTTTGGGGTGTTTTGTGTGTTTTGGGGGTATTTTCTGTGGGGTTTTTTTGGGGATTTTTTTAATGAGTTTTTTTTGGGTGTGTTTTTTCGGTTTTTGGGGTTTTTTGCCCACCTTGCTGATCTCGAAGCCAAAGACCTCCTCAAAGTAGGCAGGCTGGCTGATGAGCAGCAGGTAGAAGGTCCAGCTGCGGCAGAAGTTGGCCACGATGATGGCATAGACGGGCATGGAGGTGAAGAACTGGCGCCAGGGCGTGGCCAGCTGCGGGCAGGGGGGGACCGCTGACCCCAGGACATCCCCAGAGTGACCCCGGCCACCCCCAGGACACCCCTGACCGTCCCTGACCAGCCCTGACCATGCCCAGGACACCCCTGACCAT
Source organism: Diglossa brunneiventris (assembly GCA_019023105.1). Taxonomy (NCBI): domain Eukaryota; kingdom Metazoa; phylum Chordata; class Aves; order Passeriformes; family Thraupidae; genus Diglossa; species Diglossa brunneiventris. Next base: position 11,335 of record JAFCGX010000586.1, read on the forward strand.
CCCCAGACCACCCCTCATCACCCCCAGAGTGACCCCGGACACCCCCAGGCCAGCCCTGACCATCCCTGACCACCCCCAGAACACCCTAGGCCACCCCTGGTCACGCCCAGGCCAACCCTGACCATCCCAGGTCCCCTCAGGCCACCCCTGACCACCTCCAGGACACTCCCAGAGTGACCCCGACCATCCCCAGACCACCCTTGACCACCTCTAATCATCCCCGCCCATCCCCAGGCCATCCCCAGGCCACCCCTGGTCACCCCCAGAGTGACGCTGGACACCCCCAGGCCACCCCTGTCCATCCCTGACCACCCCCAGGACACCCCCAGGGCCCCTCCCAGTCCCTCCCAGTGCTCCCAGCCTGACCAGTAAGGGGTTGCTGCCCATCCCAATGTTCCCAGTGTTCCCAGTAACCCCTCCCAGTCCCTCCCAGTCCATCCCAGTCTGACCAGTAAGGGGTTGCTGCCCACGCTCTCCCCGATGCTCTCCTCGATGTATTTCCGCTCCTCGGGGGAGATCGTCGGGTGCTGGGCCGGGCTCTCGTAGGACACCAGCACCCAGAACATGTACCAGAGCACCCCGAAACTGCCTGAGGGGATACTGGGGTTACTGGGAGCACTGGGAGCACTGGGAATGATCAATGGGACCACCCAGAACAGGTACCACAGCACCCCAAAACTGCCTGAGGGGATACTGGGGTTACTGGGGTTACTGGGAGCACTGGGAATGATCAATGGGACCACCCAGAACAGGTACCAGAGCACCCCAAAACTGCCTGAAGGGATACTGGGGTTACTAGGAATGGTCAATGGGATGACTGGGATCACTGGGAGCGCTGGGAACGGGCCCGGGGAGAGGTTACTGGGGTTACTGGGGGAACTGGGAGGGGTCCCCCAAGGGGGCTCAGGGGGGTCCTGGGTGAGATCAGGGGGGGTCCCAGGGGGTCCCGGGGTGGGCGGGGATCCCTGGTTTGGGAGAGGTCTGGGGGCTCTGGGGGGCCCCAGGGTTTCCTGGGCGGTCCTGGGTGGGCGGGGGTCTCACCGTAGACGTAGAACACGGAGCTCCACCCCGTGTACTGCACCAGAACCCCGGCCAGGGGCATGGCCACCACGGCTCCTGCGTATGAACCTGGGGAGGGGGCGTCACTGGGGACACTCCCAAACCCCCTGAGACCCCCCAGATGCCTCAAACCCCCCAGACGCCTTGGTGACCACCCCAGACCCCCCCGGGATACCCCAAAGCCCCTGAAAGCCCCCCAGACCCTCCGTAGCTCCCTCCCCATACCACAGAAGACGGTGGTAGCCCCCCAGACCCCTCAATAACCCCCAAAGCCCCCTGTAGCCCCCTCCCCATTACCCCCGACCCCCAACAGCCCCTCCAAAGCCCCCCAGGCCACCCCAAAGCCCCCCTGAAGCCCCCAGACCCCCCATTACCACAGAATGCAGTGGTTGCCAGGTGGCCCCCAGACCCTCTGATAGCCCCCAGCCCCCCCATAGTCTCCAGACCCCCATTACCACAGAAAGCAGTGGTCGCAGCCCCCCCAGACCTCCAGGCCCCTCCAGACCCCTCGGACCCCCCAAAGCCCCCAGACCCACCGCAGAAGGCGGTGGTGGCGAGGCGGCTCCGCTCCAGGGGCGGCGCCCACTTGCTCCAGATGCCGTGACAGGCGGGGTAGGTCACGCCCTGCCGGGAATGGGGTGGGGTCAGCGCGGGACACGCCCACCGGGACACACCCAACCGGCCACACCCCCTTGGGCAGGGACACACCCAACCCTGGCCACACCCATCAGACCACGCTCCTGGCCAATGGGAATGTGGGAATGGCCACGCCTCAACCTCACCAGCTGAACAGCAAAACTCACCTGCAAACAGCCCCAAATATCCCAAAACACCCCAAAACCAGCCCAAAAACACCCCAAAAGCAAACACCTCAGAAACACCTTAACAACATCCCAAACACACCCCAAAACCCCCCGAATTCACCCCAAAATCCCCTCTTTACCTCGACCAAGCCCTGCATGACATGCACGGCGATGGCGCAGCCACAAACACCCAAACACACCCAAAAGCCCCCGAAATCACCCCAAATTCTGCTTTTTACCTCAACCAGGCCCTGCATGACGCGCACGGCGATGACGCAGCCCACGTGGGTGCGCGCGGCTGACGGGATCAGCATGTTCAGCACCGAGGTGGACACGATGGCCAGCCCGAACACCCTGCAGGGACACCCAGGTGACACCTGGGGCCACACCTGGGGCCAGCCCTGCCCCTGGCCCCGCCCCAGGGCGGAGCTCACCTGTTGGCGGCGAATTTCTGCGCGATGAAGCCGCCGGGGATCTGCGTGACGATGTAGCCCCAGAAGAAGGAGCCGTGGATCATCCCCACGGTCTCGGGGTCCCAGTTGAACTGGGCGCGCTGGGGGGGGCGGGGAGGGGTTGGTGGGGCGGGGGGCACGCCCTGGACACGCCTCGACCACACCCTGGACAACCCCCACATCAGGCTGTGGGCCCCACGGACAGCCCCATGTGACCCCACTGACCCCACAGGTGACCCAGAACTGACCCCACTGACCCCACACCTAACCCAGAGGTGACTCTGCTGACCCTGTACCTGACCCTGCTGACCTCACACCTGCACAGCTGCCCTCATACCTGTCGGTGGGCGGGGTTGATCCTGTACCTGTCCCCTCACGTGTCCATGAGCAGGGTTCACCATGCTGACCCTGCACCTGTCCCCTCACCTGTCCGTGGGCGGGGTTCACCATGCTGACCACAGCCACGCCCAGGTTGCAGCGGATGCCGAAGCTGATGCAGAAGCCGATGCCGCAGAGGATGGCGATGCCGTAGCGCCGGGGCAGCCCGCAGAAGGTGCAGTCCAGCACTGGGGGGCGCGGGGGGCTGGGGGTCCCGCCCGTGAACCCGCCCGAGCTCAGCTCCAGGCTCTCGGGATCGTCCTGGCGGCGCTCCAGGAACCTGCGGGACACCAGGGGCTGCGGGGGCTGCGGTACTGCCCCGTGTCCCCCAGCCCGTGTCCCCCAGCCCGTGTCCCTGTGTCCCCCCCCCGCAGAAGGTGCAGTCCGGCACCGGGGGGCGCGGGGGAGAGGGTCCCGAGCCCCCCCCCAGGCTCAGCTCCGGGCTCTCGGGGTCATCCTGCCGGCGCTCCAAGAACCTGCGTGGTCGTGGCCCTTTTGCCCCGGGCCCCCCGTGTCCCCCGGGTCCCTTCCACCCCCCGTGTCCCCCAGCTCCCTTTTCCCCCTTGCCATGTTCTCCATGTCCCCCGGACCTCTGGGTCCCTTTCCCCACCATGTCCCTGGTCCCCACATGTCCCTGTGTCTCCCCTCATGTGCCTTTCTCCCACCCTGTCCCCATGTCCTCTGTGTCCACACCCCGTGTCCCCCATGTCTGTCTCCCTGAGTCCCTTTTCCCACCCTGGTGCCACCCTGTCCCCCTTGTCCCCCCAAGTCCCTTTTCCCCTGCTGTGTGCCCCATGCTCCTTCTCCTCCCACGACCCCGTGTCCCCAAATCCCTTTTCCCCCCACGTGTCCCCGTGTCCCCCATGTCCCCACTCCTTGTCCCCATATCGCCCATGTCCCTTTTCCATCTCTGTGTCCCCCCCATGTCCCCTTCCCCCCCCGTGGCCCCTGGCCCCCCGTGTCCCCTCCCCGTCCCCGTGTCCCCCCCCGCGGCCGATTAAATCCCTCTTTAATCCCCGCGGTGGCGGCGACAGCCGGGAGGGGCCGGGGGGGACACGGGGACGGGGGGGCTGGGGACACGCGTGGCAGGGACACGAGTGGGGGAGGTGATTCGGGGGGGCACCCGAGACCCCCAAAAAAGCCCCCTGTCAAATCTGACCCCCGCAAAAACCCTCACAAACCCAAGCCCTCCAGAAAACCCAAAATCCCCCCAAAACCTGACCCCAAATCCCCCCCAGTGTAACCCGACACCCCCAAAAACCCCGGCAAACCTGACCCCAAATCGCCCCCGGGGAATGTGACGCCTCTAGAACCTGATCCCCCAAACTCCCTGGAAACCCGAGACCCCCAACCCACCCCCTACAAAACCAAACAACCCTCAAACTCCCCCAAAACCTGACCCCCCAAAACCCCCCAGAAAATGTGCCCTCAAAACTCCCAGCAAACCAAACACCCCCAAAACCCCCAAAACCTGACCGCCCCCAAAACCCACCAGAAAACATGACCCTCCCCCAAACTTGACCACCCCCAAATTTTTCCAAAAAACATGACCCCCACCAAACCCCCCCAAGGTCCCCCCAGACCCTCCCCAAACCCGGGGGTCTCCCGGGGGTCTCACCGGTGCAGCCGGCCCAGCCCGGCCCCCAGCTGCCTCCTGAACTCCTCCCTGTTGAACTCCATCGCTGCCTCAGGGCTCCACCATCACCGCGGGACCCCCGGGACCCCCCCAAAACCCCCCCCCCCCCCTGCCCGCAGCCCCCTGAACCCGGCGCCGCTCCCGGGGCCTCTCCACGGCAGCTCTGGGAGCCCCCCCCGGCCTGGATCAGCCCTAAATCCCCCCAAATCCCCCCCAGCCCTCCCCAAATCCCCCCCTGCGCCGGGGGGGGGGCACGGACCAACCAGAGCACGGGTTGCGGGTTTGGCTTTTATTGGGACATTTTGTACCAAAAAAAAGGGAAGGGGAGGGTGCTGAGGGGTCAGGAGGGGTCTGGGAGGGGGAGTCCCTGAGTGGGGGCTCAGGAGCATCCTGAGAACCGCCCTAACGAGTTCTGGGGTTCCTGGGGGGATCCAGGAAGGTTCCTGGGGGGGTCCTGGGGGATCCAGGAGGGTCCTGGGGGTGTCCTAGAGGGAGCTTGGGGGTCCAGGAGGGTCCTTTGGGGGTACAGGAGGGCCCTGGGGGGGTCTTGGGGGTCCAGGAGAGTCCTTTGGGGGTACAGGAGGGCCCTGGGGGGGTCTTGGGGGTCCAGGAGGGTCCCAGGGGCAATACTGGGGGACTCCTGGGGGTCCCGGGTAATCCTGGGGGGTCCCAGGTGGGATTTTGGGGGGTACCGGGTGGGTTTTTTGGGGGGTCTCCTGGGTTTTCCGGGGGGTCCCTCACACCCGCAGCAGTGGCATCGTCACGGTGAGAACCTGTAGGGGGCGTGGCCACGCGTCAGCGGGGGGGCGTGCCCCCAGGGGACAGGGGGCGTGTCCCCGGTAGACGGGGCATGTCTCTCTCCGTCGGTTGCTATGGTTACCTTGGAGCGGCGGTGGAAGCGCGCGCGGCACCGCGCGGGGTCGGCGCGCATGCGCAGTGGCAGCCACAGATCCAGCAGCGTCCCCTGGCGGCCCGGAGCACCCGCGGGAGCGGCACCGGCAGCGCCCCCCGGCGGCGGCGCAGGGCGCAGCAGCAGCAGCCGTTCCTCGCTCATTCCCAGCCACAGAGAGCCCGCCCCCTCCTGGGCGGGGCCAGAGCTAGGACACGCCCACTGCACCCCAACCCCCCTCATTGTTCCCCTACCCCCCCCCAAGCATGGTGGAGACCCCTCCCAGCACAGCCCCCAGTACCCCCCAGCTCATCCCAGTCTCCCCCAGTCCCTCCCAGTTCCCATCCCAGTCCACCCCAGTCCCCCCCAGACCCTCCCAATTCCCCCCCAGTCCCCCCCAATCCCCTCCCAGCGTCCCCCCAGTATCCCCAGATCCTCACTCACCACCTGTTCCAGGTGTACCCGGGCCTGCAGCTCCTGTGGCTCCTGAGCCGAGGGCGAGGCCACGACCACGAACGGGGGGGGGACAGGGGCTTTTGGGGAGGGGTCCTGGGTGTATTTTGGAGAGGGGTCCCCCTCACCCCGGCAGCTCCTGGATGCGGGGCCAGGACTGCGGTCAGACTGCGGGAGTCCCAGGATATTTGGAAAAGGTCCCAGGGTTTTTGGGGAGGGATCCCAGGGATATTTGAGGAGCGGTCCCAGGAGTCTCCAGAATATTTTGGGGAGGGGTCCCGCTCACCCCAGCAGCTCCTGGATGTGGGGCTGGGGCTGGGGTGCCCAGGGGGCTTTTGGGGAGGGAGTCCCAGGGGTCTCCAGGGGTATTTTCGGGAAGGGTCTCAGGGTGTTTTGATTTAATTTGGGGAGAAATCCCACTCACTCCGGCAGCTCCTGGATGCGGGGTTGGGGCCGGGCCCGGATGTTCTGGGCCGCGATGGAGCCGAGGCAGCGCCGGTTCCGCAGCACCCGCCAGCCTGTGGGATTTGGGGAGGGGTCTCAGGGTTATTTTGGGGAGGCGTCTCGAGGGTATTTTGGGGAGGAGTCCCAGGATATTTTGGTTTATTTTGGGGAGGGGTCTTGGGAGTCCCAGCCGTTCTGGGCAGCGCTGGTTCTGCAGCACCCGCCAGCCTGGGGCATTTGGGGAGGGGTCCCGGGGGGGTCAGGGGGGATTTTGGGGAGGGGTCTGCCCCTCCCAGCCCCCCCAAACTCACCGGTGAGCTCCAGCTCCACCCCGTACTTGTCCGAGAGCCCCTCCAGGGCCACGGTCAGGAAGAACTCCAGGTACAGGGGGTCGGCCTGGGGGACCCCACACCCAATTCACACCCTGAGTCCTCCCCAGGGACACCCCAGACCCAGTTCACTGCCCTGACCCCCCCAGGGAGACCCTAGACCCAATTCCCCACCCTAACCCGCATGGAAGTACTTAAGACCATGCCCCAGACCCCCCCAGAAGCCCCCAGACCCAAATTTTCCCCCACAGCCCCACCTGGAGGGTCCTGAAGAAGCCCGAGTTCACCACCACGTCGTAGGCCGTGCAGCCCCTTCCCCCTGCGGGATCACAGCAGATTTGGGGGGGGTCCCGGGTGTCGCGGGGGGGGGTCAGGGGGGTTTTTGGGGGAGGGTTTGGGGGGTCTCTGACCTCGGTCGAGCTCGGCGTGGGGCTCCCCCAGGCTCATGGGGATGCGGAAGGAGCCCCCGGGGCCGGGGGGGTCCCGCAGGAGCTGCTGCAGCCCCGGGGGGGGCACGGGGGGCGGGGGGGGCACCTCGGGCGAGTGGCAAACGTTGAGGAACACCTTGGGACCCCCGCCCAAGACGCGGGTCTTGACACAAAGACCTGGAGGGGACAGAAATCCAACAGAGGCCCCCAAAATCCACAGGAACTCCCCCCCAAATCAAACAGACCCGAGGGGACAGGGGTCAGGGGGCCACCGGGAACCCCCCAAAATTCACCGAAATCCAACAGATGCCCCCCCAAAATCCCCTCGAGGCCCCGTACCCGGGTGTGGGGTCACGGCCCGGGCGGGGCCGGGGCTCGGCGCCTCCTCAGAGTCCGGGTGCATCTGCGGGAACCGGGAGGGTAAGAACCGGGACCGGGATCGGAACCGGCGCCGGGATCGGCACCGGGCCCAACCTGCAGCAGCAGCCGCCGCAGCGCCGCCTCCTCCTCCTCGTCCGCCTCCAGCTCGGCCGAGAGCAGCGACGGGTCCGCCATGGCCTGAGGTAACCGAGAGCTCCGGGACCTCCGGGGAACCCCTCGGGACTCCCCTGGAACCCCGAAACCGTTCCGGACCCGCCCGGGCCGCCCGCACCAAGCCTTCACCTCCCGCCACTTCCGCTTCCGGCGCGGCCCCGGCTCCATGGTTACCGAGGCCGCTCTAGCCACTTCCGCTTAGTCTCGGTGGTTCCGGCGCCGCTCTGGCCACTTCCGCTTAGACTCGGTGGTTCCGGGGCCGCTCTGGCCACGTCCGGTGAATCTCTGTTGTTCCGGCGTCGCTCTAGCCACTTCCCGTGACTCTCGTTTGTTCCGGCGCCGCTCTGGCCACTTCCGGTGAATCTCGGTGGTTCCGGCGCCACTCTGGCCATTTCCAGTGAATCTCGGTGGTTCCGGCGCCGCTCTGGCCACTCCCGGTAAATCTCGGTGGTTTCTAGGGCCGCTCTGGCCACTTCCGATGAATCTCGCTGGTTCCGGCGCCTTCTCTGGCCATTTCCAGTGAATCTCGGTGGTTACTAGGGCCGCTCTGGCTATTTCCGGTGAATATCGGTGGTTCCGGCGCTGCTCTGGCCACTTCCGGCGAATCTCGGTGGTTCCGGTGCCGCTCTAGCCACTTCCGGTGAATCTCGTTTGTTCCGGTGCCGCTCTAGTAACTTCCGGTAAATCTCGGTGGTTCCGGCGCCGCTCTGGCCACTTCCGGTGAGTCTTGGTGGTTCCGGCGCCGCTCTGGCCACTTCCGGTATATCTCGGTAGTTCCGGTGCCGCTCTGGCCACTTTAGGTGAATCTCGTTTGTTCCGGTGCCGCTCTAGTAACTTCCGGTAAATCTCGGTGGTTCCGGCGCCGCTCTGGCCACTTCCGGTGAGTCTTGGTGGTTCCGGCGCCGCTCTGGCCACTTCCGGTATATCTCGGTGGTTCCGGTGCCGCTCTGGCCACTTCCGGTGAATCTCGGTGGTTCCGGCGCCGCTCTGGCCACTTCCGGTGAATCTCGTTAGTTCCGGCGCCGCTCTGGCCATTTCCGGCGAATCTCGGTGGTTCCGGCGCCACTCTGGCCATTTCCAGTGAATCTCGGTGGTTCCGGCGCCGCTCTGGCCACTCCCGGTAAATCTCAGTGGTTTCTAGGGCCGCTCTGGCCACTTCCGATGAATCTCGCTGGTTCCGGCGCCTTCTCTGGCCATTTCCAGTGAATCTCGGTGGTTACTAGGGCCGCTCTGGCTATTTCCGGTGAATCTCGGTGGTTCCGGCGCTGCTCTGGCCACTTCCGGCGAATCTCGGTGGTTCCGGTGCCGCTCTGGCCACTTCCGGTGAATCTCGTTTGTTCCGGTGCCGCTCTAGTAACTTCCGGTAAATCTCGGTGGTTCCGGCGCCGCTCTGGCCACTTCCGGTGAGTCTTGGTGGTTCCGGCGCCGCTCTGGCCACTTCCGGTATATCTTGGTGGTTCCGGTGCCGCTCTGGCCACTTCCGGTGAATCTCGTTTGTTCCGGTGCCGCTCTAGCCACTTCCGGTAAATTTCTGTTGTTCCGGCGCCGCTCTGGCCATTTCCGGCGAATCTCGGTGGTTCCGGTGCCGCTCTGGCCTTTTCCGGTGAGTCTCGGTTGTTCCGGTGCCGCTCTAGCCACTTCCGTTAAATCTCGGTGGTTTTTGTTCCGCTCTGGCCATTTCCGGTGAATCTCGGTGGTTCCGGCGCCGCTCTGGCCATTTCCGGTGAATCTCGGTTGTTCCGGCTCCGCTCTGGCCACTTCCGGTGAATCTCGGTTGTTCCGGCGCTGCTCGGGCCCTTTCCGGTGAATCTCGGTCGTTTCTAGGGCCGCTCTGTCCACTTCCGGTGAATCTCTGTTGTTCCGGCGCCGCTCTGGCTTATTCCGCTGAATCTTTTTGGTTTCTAGGGCCGCTCTGGCCACTTTCGGTGAATCTCGGTGATTTCGGCGCCGCTATGGCCACTTCCGCCCAGTCTCGGTTGTTCCGGCGCCGCTCTGGCCATTTCCGGTGAATCTCGGTAGTTCCGGTGTATCTCTGGTCCGTTCCGCCCGTTTTGGTTGTTTCCGGGGCCGCTCTGGCCCGCCCCGCCCGTCTCGGTGGTTACTCGGCCGTGATGGCGGCTCTGGCAGCCCTCGGGGCTCCCCCGGTCCCCGAAATCTTCGCCACCATGGAGGAGGGGCCGATGCCCGGCGGGACCAACCCGGGCGAGGTGAGGGGGGCCGTGGGGGTCCCCCTGGGGGGGCTCTGGGGGGTTTCTGGGGGTCCTGGGGGGCTCGGGGGGTCGTGGGGGAGTCCCTCAGAATCTGGGGGGCGTCTTGGGGGGCTCTTGGGAGCCTTGTCAGGAACTTGGAGGGGTCTGGGGGGAATAATGGGGCTGGAGGAGGCACCCGTGGGGGGGGAATTGGGGTGGGTTTTGGGGGTCCTGTGAGGATGGAGGAGTCTTGGGGGGGTCCCAGATGGATGCTGGGGGGGTCCCGGGGGGAGCCCGGGCTTCCGTGGGGTGCGTCGGGGTCAAAGTCCCTTCGTGGGCCCAAGGTCGTTTGGGGCGGGGGGGGGAGGGCTGGGCTTGGGCCGGGGGGGTCCAGGGGTGTCATGGGGGGTCCCAGAGGGTCCAGGAGGGGTCCCAGAGGGTCCTCGTCCCCACCCCAGGCGTGGCTGGAGTCGCATGGGCGCAGCCTCGGACACTTCGTGAACGGGACCTGGTTGAGACCGGAGAGGAGGGAGAGACTCGAGTGCCACGAGGCCACCGCCGGTACGGGACACACGAGGGACTTTGGGGGGACAGGGACTGGGGACACTGAGGGTCATGGAGAGCCTGGAGTGCCACGAGGCCACCACGGGTATGGAGGGGGACGCTTAGGGGACAGGGATTGGCGTCTAGGGTCAAGGTCACAGGTTTGGGGTCACTAGTGCAGACCAGGGTCAGGGATTAGGGCAAGGTCATGGAGCTGGGCTCAGGGTTTGGGATCAGAGCTCAGTGGTCAGTTGTCATCTTATAAATTCCCACAGTTCTATCATCATTACAGTGCAAGGATGCCATAGTCTCAGAATTTCATACTTTCTCAATGTTTCTTGTGAGAAGCTGCTCTGAGCACTGACTCTTCTTGGTCCTCGCACTAGCAGTTTGACAGCTCCTGCTAATCTTCTTTTATGCCGCTTGTTCTCGTTGGCCACAGGTGTGGCCTGTTCTCAGTCCTAGCCATTGGCCCCAGCTACAACTTATTGGGGGAAAGGATTACATTCTACGTTACCTACATCTATGCTACAGTCAGCGGTCAGGGTTTAGCAGGCAGTGTCCGTCCCTGTGTCCCCGGGCCACAGAGTGGCCACAGTGCCGGCCGGGGACAGCTCGGGGGTTGGGGTCAGCGGTCAGTGGTCAGGGTCAGTGTTTGGGGTCACTGGTCAGCGCTCAGTGTCCATCCCCCGTTGTGTCTCAGGCCGGACGGTGGCCGTGGTGCCGGCCGGGGACAGCTCGGACGTGGCCGTGGCCGTGGCAGCAGCAGCAGCGGCGGCCGAAGCCTGGGCAGGGCTGGGGGGGGCCCGGCGGGGGCAGCACCTGGCCAGGTGAGTGACCCCTGACCCCGGGTGACCCCCTGACCCCTCTGTCCCCCCAGGCTGGCCTCGCTGCTGTCGGGTGACCCCGGGGTGGCCCTGGGGGCGCTGCTGGCCCCGGGTGACCCCGGGTGACCCCAAATGACCCCATTGTCTTCTCTGTCCCCCCAGGCTGGCCGCCACACTCGAGGGTGACCCCGGGGTGGCCCTGGGGGCGCTGCTGGCCCTGGGCGGGGGGCGCCCCCTGTGCCGGACCCTTGGGGCCGAGCTGGACCTGGGGCTGCGGCTGCTGCGGGGGCTGGAGCCCCCCGAGGGCGGGTGGCACCCGCTGGGTGAGTGTCACTGTCACCACGGTGTCACCAGAGTGTCCCCAGGGTGTTCCCCGGTCCCTGTATGACTGCCATTGTCCCCACGGTGTCCCCTGACCCCCTCTGGGTGTCCCCACGGTGTCCCCTCAGGGGTGGTGGCCCTGGTCCTGGCGCATCCCCACGGTGTCCATATGGTGTCCCCGTGTCCCCTGATCCCCTCTGGGTGTCCTTATCTGTCCTCAGGGGTGGTGGCCCCGGTCCCGGCTGGTCTCTGCTTCCTATCCCCATGGTGTCGCTGTCCCCTGGGTGTCCTCTGGGTGGCCCCATGGTGTCCCTGTGTCCTCCCAGGGGTGGTGGTCCTGGTCCTGGCGGGTCCCCTCGGTGTCCCCATGGTGTCTCTCTGTCTTCCCAGGGGTGGTGGCCCTGGTCCTGGCTGGTCCCTGCTCGCTGCCGGAGCTGCTTTGGAAACTGGGGCCGCTCTTGGCCATGGGTGAGTGCAGGGGGAACCCTGGGGACAAATGGGGACAGCTGGGGGCAAATGGGGACAGCTGGGGACAGGTGTTTTGGGGTGTTCTCATGTCTGTTTTGGGGTCCCACCAGTTTTGGGGTGTCCCTGGTGGGGGTGTTTTTGGGGGGGGATCCCAATGTCCCTTTTGGGGTCCCAATGTCCCTTTTGAGGTCCCATCCCTTTCAGGGTGTCCCTGGAGAGTGTCCCAGCCATTTTGGGGTGTCCCTTTTTGGGGTGCCAGCCCTGGGCGGGTGTCCCCATGTCCCTTTTTGGGGTCCCACGGTTTCCAGGGTGCCCCTTTTGGGGATCCCAGCCCCTTTTGGGGTCCCATCGTTCCCGGTGTCCCCCCCAGGGAACACGGCCGTGCTCGTGGCCCCCCCGGCGGCGGCGCTGCCGCTGCTGCTGCTGGCGGAGCTGGGCGGGGAGGGGGCGGCGCTGCCCCCGGGGGTCCTGAATGTCCTGGCAGGACCCCCGGGGCTGCCCCAGGCCCTGCGCAACCACCCCGGGATCAGCGCGATCACCTGGATGGGAACTGAGCAGGTACGGGGGACACGCCCAGGGGAGGGGACAACAACGGGAATACCCCCCAAAGTGGGGTCACTGTCTCCTGTCCCCACACCCTCTCCCTGTCCCCGTGTCCGCCTCCCCAGGAGGAGCTGCGGTACCACTTCTGCGGGTCCCTGTCCCCGCACTGTGTCCCCTGTCCCCGTCACCGTGTCCCCTGTCCCCATGGGTTGGTCCTTTGTCCTCTGTCCCCAGGACGATCTCTGGTGCCACCTCTGGGGGTCCCCGCTGCGGGGGCCGCGCCTGGGGGGGGGTCTCCGGGGGGGCCGGCTCGTTGTCATCGTGCTGGACTCGGCCGACCTGGACAGCGCCGCCGCCGCCACCGCAGCCATGGTGGGGCTGGGGGCTCAGGGGGCCTCGGGGAGGGGTTTGGGAAGGGATTTGGGGTGTTTGGGGAGGGGTTTTGGGGGTTTTTCAGTTTTTTTTTTTGGGAGGGCTTTTTGGGGAGGTTTCGGGGGATTTTGGGGATTTTTTGGAATTTTTGCGGGAGGGGGGTTTGTGAGGGTTTGCTGGTTTTTGAGGATTTTTTTTGGTGAACCTTTCTGGGAGGTTTCTGGGTTGTTTTTTTTTGGTTTTTTTTTTGTGGGTTTGGGGTGGTTTTTCAGGAGGCGTTTGGGTTTCTTTTGGGGTTTTTGTGGGGGATTTTCAGGAGGTTTTTGGATTTGTTTTGGGGTCGGTTTGTGCAGTTCCCTGGCCTCTCCCTGATGTCCCCTTCTGTCCCCTGCTGTCCCCTGCTTTCCCCAGCTGCCCGGGGGGGGCTGCGTGCTGTTGGCCCAGGACTCGGTGGCGGCGGCGCTGGAGCGGCGGCTCCGGGCCCGGCTCGGGGGGCTGCACCTGGGGGACCCCACGGACCCCAGGACCGAGGTGGGGCCGCTGCCCCCCGGGACCCCCCCGCCCGAGGAGCTGCTGCGGGAGGCGCGGGAGGAGGGGGCACAGGTGACACAGGGGGACAGGGGGGTGGCACAGGGCAGGGAGGGGGATGTGGGGTTTGGGGTTGGGTTTGGGGGTTCCTGGATATGGGGGTTGGGGGGAAGTTTGGGGTGTTTACTGGGGGAAATTTGGAGGTTTTTGGGGTTTGGGATTGGGTTTGGGGGATCCTGGACATTGGGGTGGCTTGAGGGGGGGAGTTTGGGGTGTTTTTTGTGGGAAATTCAGAGGGTTTTGGGGTTTGGGGGGGCGTTTGGGGGTTCCTGTATGTTGTGGGGTCCCTTTTGGGTGCCCCAGGGGCAGTCTGGGGGTGCCCCGGCTGTCGCTCCAAATGTCCACCCGTCGTTGGGACTCACCCCTTTTTTTTGCTCCCAGATTTTCCAGGCTCCTCTGCCGGCGCTGCCGGGGGGGGGGCGGCGTTTCTACCCCCCCACGCTGATTTCGGGGGTGGCCCCAACCTCGCGCTGCCTGCGGGAGCCGGTGGGTGCCCCTAGGGGAATTGGGGGTGCCCCTGGGGACCGTCTAAACACCCCTGGATGCCCCTGGAGGGGTTGGGGGCACCCCTGGCTGCCCCTGGGTGCCCCCGGTGGGGGTCTGGGGTGCCTTTGGGAACCCTCTGAGCGCCCCCTGCCCCCCCCAGGTCCCGGGGCCGGTGTTGGTGCTGTTGTCCGTGCGTGGCCCCTCTGAGGCCGTGGCCATGGCCTCGGCACTGCCCCACGCTGCTGCTGCTGCTCTCTGGGCCCAGGACATCACCGTGGCCTTGGACACGGCAGACAGGTGACCACCACCACCCCCTGACCCCGAGGGCGGGAGTGACCGCCACCCCCTGACCCCGAGGCCAGGGCAGGAGTGACCCCGGTCACTGAGCGCTGACCCCTCTGCAGGCTGCCCCAGGGCCTGGTGACTCTCAACTCCCTGGACCTGCCTGAGCCCTTCAGGGGGTCCGACCTGGATGAGGTGGGGGGAGCCAAGGGGGGGCTCTGGGGGGGTTTGGGAGGGGTCCAGGGGGGTTTGGGGGGGGTCCTGGAGAAGCCGGAGGGACGTGGAGGTGTCCTGGGGGAGTGGGGTGGGTTTTGGGGGTCCTCAGGGTGGGTGGGGGGGGTTCCTGTGCCGTTGCAGATGGGCTCTGCCCACCCCGCACTCCCTCCAGGCGCTGCGAGAATTTGGGTGCCCCCCCTGGGAACAGCCCCCCAAGGTGGAGGAGCCGCTCAGGTACCCCCTGATGGGACAGGGACCCCTCCCCAGGATGGAGACCCCAGACGGGGGGGGGAGGTCCCAGGACAAGAACTCCAAGACTGGGACTGGTTTAGCGCCCCAGGATCCCCTTCTTCCCCCCCAGGATGGTCGCAGTCCCATCCTGCCCCGCCCCAGAGAATCCCGTGTGCCCCTCAGGACTCCCCTGATTGTTTCTCTCACGGGGGTCCCGGTGCCCCCGATGCCCCTCCCATGGCCATGTTCGCTGACCCCTGTGTCCTTTGTCATCTCTGTCCCCTCCCAGCCCCTCAGTGACCCTTGATGACCCTGGCGATCCCGAGTTGGCCCAGGCCGTGGCCGCCGCCCGCGGGGCCGCCGCGGGGTGAGTGCAGGGGTGGGTGGGGTGACCCCCCCCAGGGGTGTCCCCGACCTCGGGACTCCTCGGGGAGGGGGCGTCGGTCCCTCATGCCCTCCCTTCCCGCAGGTGGGGGCGGCTGCCGGGGGCGTCGCGGGCCAGGGTGCTGCGGGGGGCGGCAGCAGCGCTGCCGGGGGGTCCCGGGACCCCCGAGGACGGCGACGGCGGCGACACCGGCGGGAGCCTGCGGGGGGCGCTGCTGCGCTGGGCGGAGCGGGTGGAGCGCACGGGCGGGGCCGTGCAGGTGGGCGTGGTTAAATGGGGTGGGGCAGGAGAAGGGCATGTCTATACGGTGAGTGGGCGTGGCCTCTAATCGAGCCTGACCAATCCCGCTGCAGGAGGTGCCCGGGGGGCGGGCCCTGCTGACGAGGCGGCCGCTGGGAGTGTTGGGCGTGGCCTGGGGCTGGCCACGCCCCTTGGCGCTGGAGCTCCTCCTCCCGGCAGTTGGGTTCGGGAACGCGGTCGTGGTGGTAGCGCCCCCTGGCGGCGCCGGTACCGCACAGCGGCTGCGGAAGGTGCGGAACCGGGAGCCCCTCGTGGCCCTCCGGGAGACACTCATGATGCCCCCCTGACCCCCGGGTGACCGCCATGTTCTCCCCTGTGACCCCCGGGAGCTCCCCTGTGTCCCCCATGTCCCTCCCCTGTGCCCCTTCGTGTGCCCCCCCGAACCCCTCCGGGACACCCCCGTGCTCCCCCCGGGTGGCACCCATGATGCCCCCCTGACCCCCGGGTGACCCCCATGTCCCCCCCTGCGACCCCCGCGACCCCGCATTTGCCCCCCAGAACCTCCCCTGTCCCCCTGCCCTCCATCGCGTGCCTCCCGGAACCCCTCTGCGACACCCCCGTCCCCTTACATCACCCCGGACCCCCCCCGGTGACGCTGCCCCCTCTCCCCTGTGTCCCCAGGCTCTGGTGGCCGCGGGGCTGCCGGGGGGGCCCTGACGGTGCTTCCCGGGACTTCCCGGGGGTGCGGATCTCGCCTGGCGCGGCAGCGCCCGGACGGGCTGTGGTTGTGCGGGGGGGACGCGGTGAGTGCGGGAGCGGTGCGGGACATTGTGGGGGGGGACGGACAAGGTGGGGGCACGGGGAAGGGAACAGCAGAGGGGACGCGGGGGGAGGAGGGTGGGCACTGGGCTGTGGCGTTTTGGGGGTCCCGAGCCCTGGGGTGGCTGCTGTGGGGGGGGTTTGGGGTGGGGGGTGAGACCCCCCGGCTGTCCTCAGCTGTTCCCTCTCATGTCCCCCACCCCCCCCAGGACTGTGACTGGGCCTCTGCCGTGAGCGTCCCCTGCGTCTGGGGGGTCCCGGCGGGGCTCCTGGGGTCTCCGGAGCAGGACCCCCCCCCCGGCACGGAGCGGGAGCTGGAGCTGCGCTGCACGCGCCCCCGGTGCCTTTGGCTGCCGGGGGGCGCCCCCTGAGACACCCCCCCGCCCCCCAAATCTGCGGGGAGTTCGGACATTGCGCTGTGCCCAGCCCCGCGACCCCCAGCCCAGTAAAGCGCTCCGAGCCGCAGCCGCTGTCCTGTCTTTGGGGGGGACCGGAGGGTCTCGGGCTGCAGTGGGGCGGGACATTTTGGGGGGGATATTTTGGGGGTGCCCCGCCCCTGCACGTGCCCAGACGCCCCGGCCCCCCTCCGTCGCTCGGGGCAGCCGCACCCAAAGCTCTGCGGGGCCGGGCGGGGGTCCCGAGCGCCGGAGCCCCCGCGGGGTTCCGGAGGGGGTCCCCGGGGTGAGGAGGGGGCGCTCGGAGCTCCGCGGGGTGGGTGCGAGGGGGCGGCTCGGCTCGTCCCGCTGCCCTCTCGGGTTTCCTGGGCCCCCTCCCGGCCCGCTCCCACTTTCGCTTTCGGCGGCGGCTCCGCCGCGGCCCGAGGGGTCCCGAGGGGGTCCTGGGGGGGTACCGGGGGGGCTCCGGGAGCGCTCGCGGGTCCCCGTGCACCGTCCCCAGCTCGGCGCCGCCATGGACGTGTCCCCCCCTTGCTCTGCTCTGGTAAGTGGAGAACCCCCGCACCCCCCCACCGCAATGTGCCCCTCCGGGACCCCGCGAGAGCCCCCCTGTGTCCCCCCCCCCCTCCAGGTGCCGCCGCTTCTGCTGCTCCTGGCCCTGCCCGCCCTCGGCAGCTGCTGCTCCTTCGGCTTTAACCCCATCAGCAGCACCTTCAGCGCCCACCTGAACAAGCTGGTGAGACCCCCGCCCCCAGGACCGCCCCCCGACCTCCGGGATCCCCACGGGACCCCCCGGATCCCCCCGAGACCGCCCCCAAACCCTCTCATTCCCCAGGGAAGGGTCCCGAAAACCCCCTGACTGCGCCCCTTCACCCCCAAAGGGTCGCTGGGGACCCCCTGAGCGCCCCGCCTCAGCCCTCCGGGCTGTTTTTGGGGACCCCCTGACCCCTCCCACAGACCCCCTGGCTGCTCCTCGACTACCCCGTGGCGATGCCCAGCAACCTGGAGCCGGTGAGCAAGACCCCCCCAATCCCAGGCTTGCCCCCTCCCCAAATCCCTCCCTGTTCCTGCCCCCCTGAGACCCCTGACCCCCCAAATCCCGACCTGCCCATGCCCCTCCAGGACAGCGCCTGCTCTGATCTCTGGGGGCTTCACTTTGGGGCGCTGGCTCTGCAGCGGATGCTGGGGGTGGCAGGCAAGGATTTGGCCCCCCTGCTCAGGACCCTCCTCGCCCAGCTCCGCTTCGTGGCCGAGTGTCACATCCAGGTGGGTAGGGGTCCCCGGAGGGGCTCCCAGGGGGCTGGGGGTCCTGGAAAGGGGGGGAATTGAGGGGCTCCGGGTGGTCCTGGGGAGGCCAAGGTGAGTCTGGGGGCCTGAGGGCCTCTGGGGACCCCACAGGGATCTGGGGGTTCCCTGGGGTGTCCAGGGTTACTCTGGAGGTCTTGGGGGGCTCTGGGGGTTCTCTGAGGTGCCAAGGTTACTCTGGGGGTCTTGGGGGGGTGCAGAAGCTCTCGGGCATTTCTGGCATTTCCCAGGGTGGTTCAGAAGGGGTCTGGGGTCCCCTGGGGGGGCTCCTGTGCCATTTCCCCAGGACCCCCAGGGCTGTGTCCGGCTGGAGAGGGTGAACGTGTCGCAGCTACTGGAGACCCTGGCGCAGCACCTGGGGGGGCTGCAAGGGAGACCCTCCCACTTCCCCGGCTGCACCCACTTGCGCTGCCGCCCAGGTACCCACCGGGACCCCCAGGAGACCCCCGTAACCCCCCCAGGGCAGCTGCTGACCCCCGTCTCTCCCCAGGCCCGGCGCTGAGCAGCCCCGCCAAGCGGCAGGAGGGGACCCTGGGGGCCAGGCAGGGCCCCCCCAGCCCCGCTGGACACGGGCTGATGCTGCTGGGGGGACTTGGGGGGGCCCTGGGCGTGGTGGTGGTGGTCTGGGCACTGTGGAGGAGACCCTGTGCCCGGGTGGGGACACTGGGGGGCACTGGGGACACTGGAGAGGGTGGCGAGGGCATGGAGGGCACTGTGTGTGTTGGGGACACTGGGGACACGGGGCTTGCTGACTGCCCTGGGGACGTTGGGAGCACTGGGGGCTGTCTTGGGGTCACTGGGAGCACTGGGGGGCACTGGGAGGTCATTCCCCTCAGCATCCCCCAGCCCTCACAGGGACCCCCGAGACTTGAGCAGGACGGGACCTGAGAGGCCAAGCGGTACCTGGGGACAGACACAGGTACTGGGAGGGCTCCTGCATACTGGGATCACTGGGAATGCCCTGAGGACCATCAGGCTCTCACCCTGTGCCACTGGTGAGAGTCGGGGACCCCCCAGCTCCCTGCTGGAAGCCCCTGGGGGCCACACCGGGATCTCCAGAGCCGTGGAGAGACCCAGGGAGGGGGCCTGGCCTGGCCCCGTGCAGCGTCCATAAAGCTGATCCTGACACCCTGGCTCTGACCCTGCTTGAGTGCACTGGGAGGACTGAGACGAGGGTTTGGGGGAACTGGTACAGACTAGGGCGGACACAGCACTGCCCAAACGGCCTTTACTGGGGGTCTCACAGGGGCGGGGGGCTCCGGTGGTGCAGCTGGGGCTGGGGCCACTGGCGGGGCAAGAGGTAGAGCAGGGCCAGCAGCGCTAGCAGCGCCAGAGCCCACGGTGACAGCAGCGGCGTCCACGGTGACAGCGGTGCCTGGGGTGCCACCGCCTTGGCCACCTCCTCGGGGCTGCCCTCCAGGCCTCCTCGTCCTGTCCCTGCGTCCTCCTTCTCCTCCTCGTCCCGCGTGCCCTGGGCAGAGCCTCGGGATCAGTCAGTGGCTGGGGTGGCCCTGCAGGGTCCCCCCTGAGCCCACCCTTACCGGGCTCGCTGTGGGCGTGGCCTGGACCTCCAGCTGGCCGCGCGGGCACCATGGGCGCCTGTGGGAGGAGAAGGGTGAGGACACGGAGGTGAAGGCTCCAGAGTGTCCCAAAGACATCCCCTGCCCACATGTCCCCCCTACATGGCCCAGGCGTCCCTCATCTGGCCCAGCTGCTGCCGCAGCCGCGTCGTCTCCAGGCGCAATTCCTGCGGGGGAGAAGGGGTCGTCATCCTTGCTCCTTGACCCCCACACAGAGAGTGGCCATCCAGGGGCTCTGCTTTGGCCACTCAGGGACTCTGTGGCCGCTGTCTGGGCCCAAACGGGGGGCAGACGTGCTGTACCTGCACCATCCGCTCGTACTCCTCCAGTGCTGCCGTCAGCTCCTGCGCCCTCTGCCCTGCCTGTGGGACAGGGCCTGGATGTGAGCGGCCGTGGGACTGGGCTGGGGGTGGCCCTAGTGACAGCTGGGGTGGTGGCAGTGTCACTGGGCAGCGCTCACCTGGGCAAGGGCTGTGTCCCGGGCAGAGAGCAGGGCAGTGTCACGGCAGAGCTGGGCCTGGGCAGAGGGACGGGGACAGGGACTCGTGTCACTGTCACTGTCCAACACAGCCCCCAGCACCACGGCCACCGTGCTCACCTCCACGCTGGCCACCCGAGCCGCCTGCGCCTGGAGCTGCTCCCTCAGTCCCTGGCCCTCGGCGAGGAGCCGCTGGTTCTGCCAGGGGTGAAACAGGGCTGGGGTTCCCTGTGGCACTGCCCCGCTGGGGCAGCCCCCAGCGCCAGGCTGACCTCCTCCTGCAGGCCCTCGGCCCTCGAGCACAGGCTGCGCTGCTCCTTCTCCTGGGGAGGGAGGGAGGGGACACCGGCCATGAGGGGACACCGTGTGACAGCGTGACACCACGTGGCACCTCAGCTCAGTCTCTCACCGCGTGCCGTGCCTGCCGCCTCAGCTCGGTGTTCTCCTCCTCCAGCCGCTTCACCACGGTCTTTATGTCGTCCAGCTCCTCCACAGCCGCCCTGGCCTGCTCCAGTGCCTGCCGGCTGCTGCCAGGGGCAAACGGCACTTCAGCCTTGCCAAGATGCAGACCCAGACCCCACGCCCGGGAGCCCCTCGGGAGCACCTTCGCAGCTGCGCCTGGAGCTGTGCAATCTCCTCGGCCAGGCGAGTGTTGAGCTCCTCAGCCAGCTCGGCGTCCCGCTGCAGTTTGGCATTCTGGGCCGCCAGCTGCCGGGCACGGCTCCGCAGCCCCGCGGCCTCAGCGCTGCTGGGGAGTCCCACAGGTCCTGGGGTGCTCCTGGCAGCATGGCCAGGGATGGTGGGGTGTCCCCACAGCAGGCACTTACGGGCTGGTGGCGTCTGTGTTGTCACCCTGGAGCTGGGCAGCTGCTGGGGATGCGTGTCCTTCCTCCTCTGTGGGATGGGACACAGTGGGCTGGGTTTGTCTCTCCATCAGGCTGTGTTTGTGACCCCATCGGGCTGGGTTTGTGACCCCATCGGGCTGGGTTTGTGTGCCCATCGGGACCACTCCGAATCCCTTTTCCTGTGCCAACGCCCACCTGCTGGCACTGCTCCAGTGTCACCAGTGGCCATGTCCTGCTCCTCGGCCCTGCACGGATGGAGCCGTGGGTCAGCACCACTGACCGGTCCAGCTGGCACCAGGCACTGTGCCCATCTCTGGGCACTGACCCGTCCTGTCGGCACGCTGCGATCCAGGCACCCATAGCGCTGCGGAACCGGCTCCAGTCCAGCGCTGTGCCCGCGGCCGCGGGGTCCAGTGCCTGCTGCAGTGCCCGCAGCCGCCCGTCGTGCCCGCTGTGCCCGGTCATGGCCGCCACGTACTCCACCACCCGCTGTGGCTGCACCAGCCCTGTGTGGATGCACCGAGGGTTCAGGGACCACCACCTCAGTCTGGCTGCGGCCACCTCGGCCCCAGGGGCTCCGGCTACCTGTACGCTCGGGGTCGCAGGCAGCGAAGGTGCAGTCCAGGGCGAATTCGTCCGAGCAGCCGCTCTCGGCAGGGGCTGAGGGGGGGACACGCGTTATGGAGGGGCCCGGCGCCTCGCCCCCCACCCCGCTCCCTCATGGTGCCCGCACCTGGCAGGGGGATGACGGCGCCCGGGGCGCAGGGAACCTCTGCAGCCATGGTGTTCGGGGTGCTCCAGGGCAGTGTCGGGGGTCCCGGGGATCTCGGGGGGTCCCGGGAGCGCCGCGGGGCTGAGGGGGAGACTGGGGGGGGGAGCGGGAATCGCCTCACGGGGAGGAGAGGGGCGGGGCCTGGCGCGAGCCCTTCCCGCCCAGAGAAAGGGGCGGAGCAAGGGCCGGAGCAGACGAAAGGAGCGTGGTCGGAGGGAAAGGGCGTGGCCCTGCTGCTCCGCGCGCTCCTGGTCCCGTCCCGGCGCCCTCCCGGTCCCGTCCCGGTTCCGCTGCTTCCCAACGGCTTTTATTGAAGCACAAAGCCCTCCGCGCTTCCCCCCCACACCACCCCGGCCCCCTCAGAGCCCCCGCAGCAGCTTCTCGTAGCGGGAGTCCAGGTTCCGGAGCAGGAACATCGACAGCATCAGCAGCGAGAGCTGGGAGCAGAGAACAGGATCAGCCCCCCCCAACCCCTCGGACCCCTGACCCCCCTCCCGGCCACCCTGACCCCCACCGACACTTCTGGCCACCCTGAATTCCCTAGGACCCTCCTCTGAACCCTCCCTGGCCTCCCCAGCCCACCCCACCTGTGGTCCCACAGCCTTCCAGCCACCCCCGGCCCCCCCCAGCTCAACCCCCGGCCCAGGGCATCCCCCCACAGCCTTCCGAGCATCCCCAGCTCAGCCCCTGGCCCAAGGCATCCCCCCTACCTCCCCCAGGCCGATGCCAATGCAAGCCCCCACAATGGTGACCAGGTTTCCAGCCAGCCAGCTCTGGACTCTCTCCTTGCAGCCCTGGGGTGACAGCTCGGGGGTCACTTGGAGCCCCCCACGGAGCTCCGGGACCCCCCGATTGCCCCGTGCCTCACCCCGGGGAAGGTGTCCTGGGGGGCAGCCGTGGGGCAGTGGCCGTGGGGCAGCACCCCCGGGCTCCCGTGGGTGCTGTTGGGTGTCCTGAGGCAGGAGCAGGCGATGGCTCTGTCCCTGTCCCCGTCCCTGGTGGCCTCATCGTGCTGCTCCCAGTCCTGGGGTCCCTTCCAGCCACAGCAGCCGAGCTGGGGAGGGGGGCACAGGGTCAGTGTGGTGGCCGTGGGATGGTCCTGGGCTCCTTTTTCGGTGGGGGGGTCTCACCTGCTGCTGGACAGCGTCCCAGCTCTCGTGGGGGTCCCCAGGTGGTCCCTGGGCTGGGTAGCTCCGAATCAGCTCCTCTGCATAGGTGGCCACCTTGGCTGCCAGCTGGGGACGGGAGTCAGCACAGCCTCGCCCCCGACCCCCGGGGTCCCCCCCGAGCCCCGGGGTTCTCCCCAGCTGGGGCTGAGCCCCCGCACTCACAGCTGCACGCTGCGTGTAGATGATGATGGCCATGGTGATCTGGGCAGCGAGGAGCAGCAGCAGCAGCCCGAAATACTTTGGGGACAAACGGGGGGGTGGGGGTCAGCCGGACCTGCCCCCCAGCCCCTCCCCAGCGCCGGGAGTCAGCTGGACCTGCCCCCCAGCCCCTCCTCACCCCACAGGGTCCCCCCCTCCCCGCTGCTGTCCCCCCCCTCCCCACTGCTGTCCCCTCGGTGAAGGATGTGGTGGCACCACGTGTCCCTGCGGTCACCCCAGGAAGCTGCAGCACAGCCACCCCACACCCTCCCGGTTCCCCGAACCCCCCCGGACCCCCCGAGCCCCCCGACTCACCAGCCCCAGCATGATCTTGACCTCCTTGAGGGCCCCCAGGCAGCCCAGGAAGCCCAGGAGCATGGTGGCCATGCCGACCCCCGAGAAGCCATAGGAGCAGAGCCTCAGGCTGAGCAGCGGCGACCCTGGGGACACCGAGGGGGGTCAGGGACCCTCTGGGGGTGCCGCAGCTCTCGGGGTACCCCCCGATTTGGGGGTGCCTTACCCAGCACGGCGGCGAAGCTCTGCCGGTCGAACAGGACCCAGAAGCTGAAGGCGAGGAGGAGGATGCCCAGGAACTGGGGGGGAGCCCAGGTCACGACATGGGGGACCCCCAGTGCCCCCCCAGCACTGGGAGGTTGTTGCCCCCCACCCGGGTCCTCTCAGGTTCCCCCATCTCCCCTCTGCCCACCAAGTCCCCCCCCCCAGCCCCACTCACGAAGAAGAAGAGGTTGAGGAGGAAGAGGAAGCACTTGGTGCAGCCCAGGCAGCTTTTGGGGCTCATCGCTGCGCTTTGGGGGTCGCACCCGCACGGACCCCGAGCCCACTCCGAGCCCGAACCGTCCCCGGCCCCCGGTTCCCCTCCCGCCCCACCCGGCGCTGCCGCCGCCGCCTCGGGATTGCGGGAAGCGCCGGGGGCGGCGGAAGCGCCGCGGGGGCGTCGCCCCGGGATCCCCACGGACGGCGGGGGCCGTGACCCTGGTGTGACCCCCGGTGTGACTCCCGGTGTGACCCCTGGGAGCGTGGCCGTGACCCCCGGTGTGACCCCTGGGACCGGGCGGTGACCCCAGGGGTCCCGGGGGGCTTCGGGGGCGGGGCCGAAACCGGGAGGGGGCGGGGCCGGGGTGGGGAGCGGGACCGGGCAATGAGTGACGGGGCACGGGGCGGAGCCTCTGCGGACGAGGGGCGTGGCCTCATATCCGCCCCGCCCAAGCACGGACCGCCCCTTCGCTCACGTGAGGCGGGCGCCTCGCCCCCGCCGGTGTCACGTGACGTCGGCGAGGCCCACGTGTTCCGGGCGCGATGGCGGCGGCGGCGGCCTCGGCCCAGCGGGGCGGCGGCGGCGGCGGCGGCGGCGGCGGCGGCGGCGGCGGAGGAGGAGGAGGAGGAGGAGGAGGAGGAGGAGGGGGGGGAGGAGGAGGAGGAGGAGGAGGAGGAAGCGGCAGCGGCAGCGATCCCGGGGCCGATCCCGGAGCCGGGGCCGGCGGCGGCGGCGGCGAGCCCGCCCCGCCACCAGGGGGCGGCGGTGAGTGGGGGGAGCGGCGGGACCGGCGGCCGGGCGCGGCCTGTGCGGCCCGGGGAGGCGGCGGCGGCGGCCGGGGTCGGTTCGTGGCCGGTTCGGCCCGGTGAGCGCCCCGCTGTCCGCAGGGGCCTCCTCGGACCAGATCATGCAGACCGGGGCGATCCTGCTGCGGGCGTGAGTAGGGGAGCGGCGAGAGAACGGGCGGGGCCGGGGGGTACAAGGGGCGGCTTGGGACACGGGGGGGGACTTGAGGACTTGGGGCCGGGAGGGGACGGGACTGGGGGGGACACGGGGGGAGCTGGGGACTTGGGACTGGGGGGGACAAGGGAGGGATTTGGGGGACACAGGAAGGACTTGGGACTGGGAAGGAACTGGGGGGACACAGGGTGAGGGGGGACTTTGGGGACACAGGAAGGGAGGGGGACTTGGGGGACAAGGCGGGGACTTGGGACTGGGAGGGGATACGGGGGACTCAGGGTGCAGGGGAGATTTGGGGGACACAGGAAGGATTTGGGACTGGGAGGGGACAAGGGGGGGACGTGGGGGACACAGGGGTTGCAGGGGGACTTGGAACTGGGAAGGTGCTGGGGGACAAGGGAGGGACTTAGGATTGGGAGAGGACTGGGGGGGACACAGGGTGTGGGGGGGACTTTGGGGACACAGGGAGGGAGGGGGACTTGGGACTGGGAAGGGACTTTGGGGACATGGGGGGACTTGGGGGAATATGGGACTGGGAGGGGACTGGGGGGGGTCACAGGGTGAGGGGGGACTTTGGGGACACAGGGGGGGACTGGGGGGACTTTGGGACTTGGGGGGTACTTGTGGGTATTCTGGGGAGACACAAAGTGCAGGGAGGAACTCAAAGCTTGGGAGGGAGCTTGAGAGGATGCAGAGCTGTGGGGACACAGGGAGTGAGGGGGGAATTAGGGGAACACGAGAGGATGCCAGGGGGACTTGAGGGACATCAGGGGGGACTTGAGAAGGTCCCGGCCCTTGGGCTCCAGGCATGGCCCTGGAGGGAAGGTGGGACAGAGGCACAGAGGGCCGGGGTCCCCCGGAGCTGGGGGGTCACCCAGAGCACCGGGGGCTCCCAGGTTCGTGCGGGACCGCGTGCAGCGCTGCGGGGACCCCCAGGCCGTGGCGCTGAGCGAGGCCGAGCTGGGCCAGCCCCAGCCCAGCAGCCCCGACACCAAACGCCTCAGCGAGTGCCTGCGCCGCATTGGCGACGAGCTCGACAGCAACATGGAGCTGCAGAGGTGGGCAGCCCTGCTGCTCCCCAGGGGCCACAGCTGGGATTTGGGGGTGGGGACCCCCCCCAGCCCTGGCTCCCTGCCCCAGCCCTGCCCTGCCCTCGGTTTGTGGTGCTTCGAGGTGGGGGGGGGGGGCGATCCTGCAGTTCCACTCCCGATGTGGGGGTGGCTGGGGGGGGTTGGGGTGTCTCTGTGACCCCCCCAGAATGACCTGACCAGAATTTCCTTCCGGCCCCTGTTGTCCCCCCTGCCCGCCGTGCCGTGCCCCAGGATGATCGAGCAGGTGGGCTGTGACGCCCCCAAGAAGCTTTTCTTCCGCGTGGCCAGGGAGATGTTCGCCGACGGCACCTTCAACTGGGGCCGTGTGGTCGCCCTCTTCTACTTTGCCTGCAAGCTGGTGCTCAAGGTGGGTGTGGAGCCCCCCCAAAGGCCTTCCCAGCCCCTTCTGAGCCCCCGCAGGGGTCTTCCTGGCCCCAATGAGCCTCTCTGAGCCCCCTCCCCTGCTCCCTGCAGGCTCTGTGCACCAAGGTCCCGGAGCTGGTGCAGACCATCCTGCGCTGGACCATGGAGTACCTGCAGGAAAACGTGCTGGCCTGGATCCAGGCCCAGGGCGGATGGGTGAGACCCCAAAGACCCCCATTCCTTGGGGGTCTTTGCCCCTGACCCCTCCCTAACACCCCAAACCCCCCATTCCTCAGGGGGCCAGGCCCCTGTTTGGGAATCTCCCTTCCCCAATGTTCCTTTTTACCCCAAATTTGCCCCAAATATACCCCTGAATTCACCCCCAAATTACCCCAGATATACCCCAAATTCTCTGTCCCCCTTTTCCCAGCTGCCGTCGGCTGGTTGTTCTGGGGGGGCGGGGGGAGGTTTGGGACCCCCCGGACGGGGTGCTGACCTCACCCCCCCGTGTCCCCCCTAGGAAGGGCTCCTGTCCCACTTCGGGACCCCCACCTGGCAGACGATCACTATCTTCGCCGCCGGCGTCCTCACGGCCTCGCTGACCATCTGGAAGATGTCCTAGACTCTTGTGGGGGGCCACGTTCTGTCCCCCCCTCCTGGGCCCCCCCCCGGACTGGCCCTGCCGGCAGGGATGGTGCTGACCCCGGGCCCGGGGGGGTTTTTAACCAACACCACTCGCTCACCTGGAGTTTGGGGTGGTGGTCGAGCTGGAGGGGACCCTCCCCTCCATCCCCCAGATCCCCCAGAGGCCACAGCTGGGATTTGGGGGGGTTTTGAGGGGTGGCCCCCTCCCCCCGCCCTGCCCTCGGTTTGTGGTGCTTTGAGTGGGGGGGAGATCCTGCGGTTCCACCCCCGATGTGGGGGCGGCGGGGGGGGGTGGCTGTGACCCCCCCAGAATGGCCTGGAGGGGATTGGGGTGTCTCTGTGACCCCCCAGAATAACTTGGGGGGTGGGGTGTCGCTGTGATCCCCCCAGAATGACGTGGGGGGGTTGGGGGGGGGGAGGGTTGGGTTACAGCCATGGCTGTAGGGTGAGTATTTATTGGGGGTCCCCGCCCCCCATAAAGGGCCCCCCCAGGTGCAATACCCCCTTCCCGGGGCGGGGGCTCTCAGGGTGGGGGGGGGCCACGCCCCCCGTTTACACCCCCTCCCCCTCCCGGTTTTTGGAGGTTCCCCCCGTGTCCCCCACCCCCCCCACGGTGCTCTCGGCGGTGACGTCACGGGGAACCGCCCCTCCCCAAAATGGGGGGGCCCCGCCTTTTTGCCCCCCCCCCCCCCCCCCCCCCCAAAATCGCTTTTCTCAGTCGTGGATTTTTCTTCTCTTTTTTTGTACCTTGGTTTTTGTATCTCGGGAATTTCCATGGAAATAAAAAAAAAGGTGAACACGGAGCTTCCTGGGTGTCCCCCCCCCCCCCCCCCAGAAAAACCCTCAGGGGTCTCGGGGTGCAGATGGGGATGGGGGGGGACAGGAATTTTGGGGGGGGGCAGCGCTGCTTTCACTTTCGCTTTTCCTGTGTGGCTTGGAGGGGGGCGGCGGCTGCGGGGCCGTTTTGGGTGGGTGGGCTCAGGCCCCCTCCCCACCCTTTGTCCAACATCTCGGGGGTTGGGGGTCCTGCCTGATGGGGGAGGGGTGGGGAGGGGTCCTTCACCCCCCGTCCCCCCCGCAGGGCCATTTGGGGTCCGTGTGTGCGGGAGGGGGGGGGATTCCTGTCCCGGGGTTCACTGAGCGGCCATGGCGGGGGGGGGGTTGGATGTAGGGATCCCACATCTTAACCCTTGCCCACGGGGCCGCGTCCCCCCGCAGCGCAGCCTCTGGATCCAGCGCCGAAAGGATTTTGGGGTGCATTCGGGGGATTTTGGGGGTGGTCCACCCCGGGTGTGGGGGTGACTTCGGGGGACTTTGGGGGATGGCCTTGGGGGGTGGTCCCCTCCCGGGTGTGGGGGATGCTTTGAGGGGGGCTCCCAGTTCCCCCCAGTCCCGCCCAGTTCGCCCCAGTCCCGGGGCGGCGGAAACGCGGAGTCAGCGCTGCCAAGTTCCTCTGTTACGGTCCCGGCGCTGAGTCAGCTCCTTCCGCACCCTACAGCCCGCTAAACTCCGATTAACGGGAGTCACCCGGCACCCCCGGACCCGCCGGGACACCCCAAAACCGCCCCTCAGCCCCCCCGTGCCCCCCGACCCACCGGTGAACTGCGGCTCTCCCCCCAGCCCCCCCACACCGATTAACGGGCAACCTGCACCCCAGGACACCCTAAAACCGACCCCCAGCTCCTCCCCAGGCCCCCCTGTGCCCCCCACCTCCTCCCCTGTGGCCCCCAGTGCCCCCCAACACAGTGGAGAACCGCGGTCTCCCCCAGCCCCCCCTCTCCTGGTGACCCCACTCATGGGGGGCGCACAAAGGTGGGGTGGAACCCCCCCCTCGACCCCCCCAAAATCCTGCCCAGTCATGCTGACTGCGGGGCCGTGTGACAAACGGGGACAAGGGCCAAGGCCACTCGGGTCCTCCCGGGTGAAAAGGGGGCGGAGAGAAGGGGGCGCCCCCTTCTCTCCGCCCCGGGCGGGGAAGGGCCATAAAAACCCCCCGGCGGACGTTAAGCGGCCACAGCCGCGTTCTCGCTTCAACAGTGCTTGAACGGAACCGGCTGCTCGCGGCTCCGTCCGTCCATCCGTCCGTCCCGCCGCTCCCGAGCCGCTCCGTCCGTCCGTCCATCCGTCCATCCGTCCGTCCGTCCGCGCCGCCATGGAGTCCCAGGTCCGCCAGAATTACCACCGCGACTGCGAGGCTGCCGTCAACCGCATGGCCAACATGGAGCTCTACGCCTCCTACGTCTACCTGTCCATGGTAGGGGGGCTCGGGACCCACGGGCCTTGGGGGACCCCCTTGGTGCGCCCCAAAAATCCAGCCCCGCGCCGCTGATGGCAGGGCGGAATCCCAGGAATTTGGGGGGTGGGGAGAGGTCCTGAGGGGCTCCCCCTGACCTCTCCTCCCTCCCCTAGGGCTTCTACTTCGAGAGGGACGACGTGGCCCTGTCGCGACTGTCGCGGTTCTTCCTGGAGCAGTCGCGGGAGGAGCGGGAGCACGCCGAGGGGCTGCTGCGCTTCCAGACCAACCGCGGCGGCCGCATCCTGCTGCAGGACATCAAGGTGCGTGTGTCTGTGTGTCTGGGAGGATCAAGGGGGGCTGCCCGGCCCACCTGGGCCCCTCCAGGTGACCGTGGTGCCCCGCAGAAGCCGGAGCGGGACACCTGGGGCTCGGCGCTGGAGGCGGTGGAGGCGGCGCTGCAGCTGGAGAAGTCGGTGAACCAGGCGCTGCTGGAGCTGCACGCCCTGGCTGCCGAGAAGGGAGACCCCCACGTGAGTGAGACCCCGCCCCCCCGGTTTCGGCCTTCATCGCCCCCCTCCTCCTCCTCAAGGGTCTGAACGCCCCCCTCCCCAGCTCCTTCCTTTTCCCACGGGATCACCCCGGGGATCCGGGAGGGGGGGGGGGGAATCCTGCGGTTCCACCCCCTGATGTGGGGCTAGGGGTGTCTCTATGACCCCCCCCAGAATGACCTGGGGGGGTGGGGGTGCACGGTTACAGCCATGGCTGTACAGTGAGTATTTCCTGGGGGTCCCCACCCCCCAAAAAGGGCCCCTCCAGGTGCAATACCCCCCTCCTGGGGTGGAGGCTCTGTCCACCCTCCCTCTCCCAGGGGAGTTTTTGGGATCTCCTGCTGCTCCGGGGGTCCCTCACCTCCCCCAGACTCTCCGCCCTGCCTGACCCCCACCGTGTCCCGCAGCTCTGTGACTTCCTGGAGTCCCACTACCTGGACGAGCAGGTGAAGGCCATCAAGGCTCTGGGTGATCACGCCACCAACCTGCGCCGCCTCAACAACGGTGGGGGGGCCTCGAGCGGCCTGGGCGAGTACCTGTTCGACCGCCTGAGCCTGGAGGAGCGCAGCTGAGCCCCCCCCACCCACCAACATCCTCCCGAGCCCCCAGACCCTCGTAACCCTCTGCCCCAGCCAAGGGGGCCCTGCCTGCTGGGCTCTCCCAGCATGATTCCCATAAAGGGTCTGTCTCTGCCTCCTCTGCTCTTGTCTCCTCTGATGTTTGCTCCCCTCCCCACAGGGGAGTTGGGGTGGTGGGGTTAGTGCGGGCGGTATGGGGTGAGGGGGTGGCACGGCCCCTTCAGGGATGGGACAAATTTGTAGGAGTTTGGGGCATTGCTGAGGGAGGGAGGTCTGAGGAAAACCAGAAGGGGCTCCTGACCACAGGAAGGAGAGCCTTGGACTTGAGTGTCTCGGGACAGAGAATGGTTTAGAGGATGGATCTGGCCATGCTAGGCCAGCCAAAGCCACAGTTCCTTGCAGCTTTTGCCGGGGAGAAATCCTGCCCCATTTGCAAATCAGGGAGGCAGAAGGTGATTCGGGGCCACGGACCCCTGGACACCAACGCTGGATAAGGATATTTTAGGTTTTTTTTTTCCCTGGGAAACAAAACTCAGGTTCCTGGTGTCAGGAAGAAATGGAGTGCCCCATCCTAAGCCTTGCCTCCTCCCCCCAGGCCTCTTCTGCCGTGTCCCCTCCTTCACCCCTCACCCCTACTCAAACTTCCAGCCCATCCCACCCCTGCCCCATCCCTCATTGCCCCCACCGCCCATCCGTGACTCCCTGCAAGAGGGGAGGGGGCTGCAGGGTGTCACCAGGGGCTGAGGGGAGGGGGCTGCAGCGTGACATGGGGGCAGCTGAGAGGCAGAAGGGACACTTAGGAGCAAAGGGGGGGCTCCAGGGTGGCACAGAGATGCTGAGGGGCTGCAGTGGGGAACTTGAGGGTGCCACAAAGAGGCTAAGGGGCAGGGGGTGCCTTGAGGGGCAAAGCTGGGAGTGCCTGAGGGGGACAGGTGAGCCAGCCCTCACACCACCCCTAACCAGGTGGAAAGTGCACGGTGGAGGTCAGGGGGGCCAAGGGACAATGTCAGGGGGCTTGAGGGTGACACACAGACATTGTGGGCTGAGGGGCAAAGACGGGAGGCCCTGGACAGGTGAAGAGCTGTCACTGAGGGTTAGGGGTACAGGGGCAGCCCTCATGGTGGAACAGCCCCAGAACCCTCCCAGCAGGTGCAGGTAATTACCCCAATTAATAGGTAGGAATGATGTTTGGAGGCTACAGAGTTACAGGTAGGGGTTGAACAGGTTTTTAGGGTTTTTTTAAGGTTTTTTTCAGGGCTTTTAAAGGCTATTTTAGGGATTTTTTTTTTGTTGGAGTTTTTTAGGAATTCTCTGGGAATGTTTAGGATACCTTTAGAGCTTTTTCAGAGTTATAAAAGAATTATTTTACAGTGTTTTAAGGGCTGTCTTACTACTAATTGGATTTGTTAGGAGTGGTTTTGGGTATTCTTGGGGCTTTTTTAGGATGACTTAAAAGATTTTAGGGCTTTTTGAGGAGTATTGAGGATATATGGAAGACTTTTTTAGGACTAGGGTATTTCTAAAGTTTTTGGGGGAATTTTTTATTTTTTTTTTTTTTATCAGGGCATTTTAAAGATTTAAGGGGTATTCTTAGAGCTCTATTAGGATTTTTTAAAGGTTCTTTGGGGGATTTTCACGGGTGTTTTAGGGGCTTTTTAAAAGTAGGGTATTTTTAGTGTATTCTGAGGCTATTTTTAGGTTTCTGTGGGGTGTTTAGGACACTTTGAAAACTAGGGCTTTTTAGGAATTGATAGGGTTTTTTAGGGTCCTTTCAAGCATGACAGAGGCTGAGGGGCAGCTTGAGGGGCACTGTGGGGGCTTGAGGGTGGCAGAGGCTGGGAGCTGAGGGAGGAACAGGGAGAGGGGACCGTGGGTGACACACAGAGATGCTGAGGGTGGCAGGGGCAGCTGTAGGATGGCACAGAGAAGCTGGGGGCTGAGGGGCAAAGGAGAGGGGTTAGGGGTGACACACAAGAGCTGAGAGGGGCCTCGAGGGGCACAGGGGGGGCTTGAGGGTGACAGACAGAGCCTGAGGGGCAGAGGGAGGGGTTGAGGGGTAAAGGGAGAGGGCTTTAAGGGCTGGAGAGTCCAGCGGAGCTCAGGGCTACAGGGTACAGCTAAGGGGGCAAGTTGGGGTGCAGGTGCACCCCCCCCTCAGCCCAGCCCTAACGTCAGCCTAAGCAGCCCCCTAACAACAGCCTTTCCCCCAACAGCAGCACAACACAGCAACCCCAAGAGTGAGACCAGAGCGGAGCCCTCCCGGTGGGACAGGACAGCAAACCTCACACCAGGACAACGACAGAACTCTCAGAGGACAAGATCCACTGCAAAAAGGTAGGGAAGAC
Organism: Diglossa brunneiventris; assembly: GCA_019023105.1. NCBI lineage: Eukaryota > Metazoa > Chordata > Aves > Passeriformes > Thraupidae > Diglossa > Diglossa brunneiventris. Next base: position 43,533 of record JAFCGX010000586.1, read on the forward strand.
ATCTGAGGGTTAGAGAGAAACAGGTGGGGCTTGGAGGTTGATCAGGTTTTTTTCATCACTTTTCCACAACTTCTAAGCATATATAGTGGATTCTTGAAGGCTTTTTAAGACATTTTTGGCTTTGCATTAGCCTAAGGAACTGTTTACTGCCTAGGGTTAGGGTTCCAGTTAGGGTTAGGGTTTTGAAACCACAAAGCCCAGAGCTCGAGGCACACTGCAGCTGCAAAAGGCATCCCAAGAGGAAGACAAAACTGCCAATGCAGGGTTTCCTTTAAAGACTTTTCCTTGGAATCAGCCTTAGCCGGAGTGGCCGCCTGGCTCCTGAAATTCCGCAATACACAGGATGCTTCCCAGACCCAAGCTGGCACCAGTGCCAACTCGGGCTGGTTTGACAGTGCCAACTGGCTCCTGCAATCTGCCATCAGGAACCTATGGTGGTGAGTTTTGTTTGCCAGGGAAAAGGGCCAGTGTTGGTTTCAGGGGTGTTGCCCTACATACAAAACAATTCTGTAAATGAAATTACAAATTACCCCCGACTGCAATATACTCATTTTGCCCGAGTAAGTTTTAGTCTCAGTTTATTGTCTCCTGGTGTCACTCTCCAAGGGGCTCCTGCGGCCTTCTTCACTCGAGAGTGATGGATCCAGGCGTTCTGCTCCTTGATCTCGATTGCAGTGAAGGTGGTGAGAAGCACTTGCAGTGGTCCCTCCCACTGTGGTTCCAAAGTCTTTTCTGTAAGAGATTTAACATACACATGATCTCCAGACTGTATGTTATGTACTGGTCTATCTAGCTCCCTGCTCCGAGCTCCAGCCACGTGTTTCTCAATTTCTCTGAGCTGTTTGCTTAAAGCCACCGTGTAGGTGGCCAGTGTTACCTCCCCAGTGTGAGTGGACATTGCTTTTTGTATTCCATATGGTCTTCCATAAAGCATTTCAAAAGGATTCAGCTTTCTTTTAGCCTAAGGCTTAGTTCGAATTTGCAATAGTGTCAGTGGAAGAGCTTGGGGCCAGGGTAGATTAACTTCCTGCCCCAGTCTTACAATCTATTGCTTAATCAAATGATTCATTTTCTCTACCTGGCTGCTCGACTGGGGGCAGTATGGAGTGCGAAGTTCCCAATCTATGCCCAGGTAGCCACTAATCTGTTGCACTATTTTGGAAATGAAATGTGATCCTCTATCCAAGGATATTGTGGCTGGAGTTCTGAAGCGTGGTATTATTTCTTGTAATAATACTCTGATCACCTTTCGAGCTTTGACAGTTCTGGTGGGGAATGCTTCTGGCCACTCTGAAAATGTATCTGTCAATACCAATAAATACCGGTACCCCCCTTTCCTTGGGCGTTCTGAAAACTCAATTTGCCACTGCTGTCCAGGCCCATGGCCTCTCCCAGTCTGACTGAGTTTTGGCCTGGGGGTATTTTTGGGGTTAGTCTGGAGGCAAGGATTACACTGTTGGTTTTCCTGAGTAATAGTGGCATATAAATTCCTGGCAACGATTCTTTCAATCAGATATGTGTTCTAGAAAGCCTGTGGAAACTACTACTTCAAAGTCAAAACTTCATTTCGATGCACTCTGTACCACTGGCAGCCTTGGTCATTTTGGGAAAGGATCCATACTTTATAAAAGCTTTTGAGTAGTTAGGCCCCAGTGTGTTTTCTAGTGCTCCTCCTTCACTAGTGACCACAAAAATAGGAAGGGATTACACACTCTCTTTCAATGGTGGCCCACTACTTGTGGTTGTATGTCTCTTTTGATTAGCATTGTTATATTCTGGCTTACCTTTGAGGAAAATCTGTCCATAATTACCTCACCTTTTGCTGCTTTCTTTGCCTCTCCATCCACCAGCTCATTTTCTTCCTCCAATTCTGAGCTCACTCTCTAGTGTGCCTGAATATGCCTTTTCAGTCAGCTGAGCTGCTTCCAGCAGCCGGATTGTCTCTCCCTGTGAGGTTAGCAGTCCCCTCTCCTTCCAGATGGCTCCATGTGCATGCACAACTCTGAATGCATACCTCGAGTCTGTATAGATGTTTATTTTCTTTTCCTTTTGCTGTTTCTAAGGCATGGATCAGTGCATTTATCTCGGCCCTCTGTGCAGAGGTACCTGTTGGTAAGGATCTGGACTCTATTGCCTCTCTGCAAGTAGTCCCTGTGTACCTAGCATGTCGCTTTCTACTGGCAATGTAGCTGCTCTTGTCAGTGAACCAGGTCCCTGCATTGTCCAGAGGAGTGTCTTTCAAGTCTGGGCATCTGGAGTAGATGGCTTCAATGGTCTCCAGGTAATCGTGGTGTACTGCTTATCCTAGATGCCACTGAGAAAAGAAGCTGGGTTGACAATATTAGTCGCTACTATCTCTACATCATCTTGCTCTACTATGATGGCCTGGTATTTCAGAAACCTCTGTGGTGAAAGCCAGTGGTTGCCCTTTACTGCCAGTACTGCGGACACTGTGTGGGACACTAGCACAGTCATTTTTGTCCCAGGGTAAGCTTGGGTGCCTCTTGAATATTCGGTACAACTGCTGCTACAGCTCTGAGGCAACCTGGCCATCCCTTTGCTGTTGCATCTAGTTGCTTAGAGAAGTAAGCAACTGCCCTCTGATATGGACCCAAGTCCTGACCCAGTATTCCCAGGGCAATTCCTTGTCTTTCATGGGAAAATAGAAAGAATGGTTTACTCACATCTGGAAGTCCCAAAGCTGGAGCTGACATGAGGGCACTCTTTAGCTGGTGAAGGGCCCGTGTGGCTTCCTTTGTCCACTGGAGATCTCTGTTTCCATCAGCAATAAGAGCATAGAAGGGTCTGATGAGCAGTCCATAGCTATAAACCCACAGCTAGCACCACCCTGCCGTGCCTAAGAAGGTTCGGAGTTCCTTTATTGTCTGGGGTTTCGGGGTTTGGCATATGGCTTCCTTGCGAGCCTGCCCTAAAGTCTGTTGCCCAGCACTCACCTCGTACCCCAGGCAGATTACCTTCTGTTTCACTGCCTGTGCCCTTTTCTTTGGTACTCTGTATCCTTGGAGTCCTAGGAAATTTGAAAGGCTTACCGTCTAGCCCACACATGCTTCCCATGTCTGAGTGGCTACTAGAAGATCATCCATGTACTGCAACAGCCTCCCTTCTTCCTGTTCTGAGCCTCCCAGGACTCTGGGTCTTTGCAAGTTGTTCTCCAGTCGGAGTGGGGGAATTTTTGAAGTCTTCAGGCACAGCTCACATGGACCATGTGAGCTGTGTTTTGCACTGCTTCTAGGGCTTTCCCATTCGAATGCAAAAATTTTCTGGCTGGCTTTTTGGATAGGGAGGCAAAAGAAGGCATCTCTCAGTCTAAAACAGTGAACCAGGTTAGCTCAGGTGTTAAACAAGTTAGTAAAGTATATGGATTTGCTACCACAGGGTATAAATTCTTTATTATCTTATTGACAGCCTTCAATCCAGTACTATCAATTATTGGGCTGATTTCTTCCCTATCTTCTTTTTGAGGGGGTACTGCTTAATTCTCACTGGTTGTGTTCCTTCCTTAAGCTTGATTACTATGGGGGGCATTTTTCACCCTCCTTGGTAGAGCAGAGGCCCATACCCCTGAAAATACTTATTTACTTATTCTCTTTACTAATGTCCTTCTTAATTTCAATGGCTGTTAATGTTAAGCCTAACATGTTTATATCATTTGCCTCCAGAGTAACCTCCTCATTTGAGAATGTTCAGTGAATTGAGCATATACAAAAGCTTCTAAGTACACATGTTACTTTAAAGGTTTGCAAAAGTATGCCTTCTCAGACTGGCCAGTTGTACCCCACACTACAACATAAACATTCCCCACAGGTACTAAAGCTTTATTTAAAATGGAATATATGTCCCCTGTATCAACTAAAATTCCACTCTTTTCTTTCTTCTGATCTCACTGCCTCTCGCAGAGGGGTCTGTTACCTCCTAGTTCTGGATGAAATTGGACTACCAGGAGGGGAATGGGTGCGAGTGGGTATACCTTTGGAGCCTAAGTCTTTTTCCCTTTTGGGGAGGTCATCCTCATCCCTCCTCCCTTACCTCAGGAGGAGCCTTTAACAAATCATATGTACTCATTTTGCAAACTGTAATTGCTTTGCGTTTCAGCATGATAATCTTTGTTTGACTTCATACATTGCTATCTTATGCTGCATGCTGAACAACACGTTTGATTTGCCTTCTCTTTGCCTTTTTTTTTTTTTTTCCTTCAAGAGCTACACCAGTAGGTCAGAGGGCGCTCTGAACCCACAGTTACTCTGCCATTCTGGGTGATTTCTTAGGCAAAAAACCACATCAGCATACGGGACCTTATCCCATTTACCTTCCCATTTCAAAACAGCATTAACTGCAACAAGGTATTATGAATCTTTTTATTTTCTGAGCTGCCCCTACTGGCAGTTTAAAAACAAAAATTAATTAAAAATAAGTGCAAAACAAAATAAAAATTGTAAAGTGCTGTAAAGTGCAGAGCCGTAAAAGTTCCATAAAAGGAAGTACCATAAAGCACGACTGTCATAACACTGCTGCAAAGTGAGACTGTGTAAAGGAGAGTGCCGTAAAGCGTGACTGCCGTAAAGTGCGACTGTTGTAAAACTGCCGTGAAGCGAGACTGTGGTAAAGTGCAGTAAAGCATGACTGTTGTAAAAGAAAGTGCCATAAAGTGTGATTGTCATGAAGTGCTGTAAAGCGCAACTGCCGTAAAGCGCGACTGTCGCAAAAGGTGCCGTAAAGCGCGACTGTCTCAAAACTGCCGTAAAGCGCGACTGTCGTAAAAGGCGCCGTAAAGCGCGACTGTCGCAAAACTGCCGTAAAGCGCGACTGCCGCAAAACTGCCGTAAAGCGCGACTGTCGTAAAAGGCGCCGTAAAGCGCAACTGTCGCAAAACTGCCGTAAAGCGCGACTGTCGTAAAAGGCGCCGTAAAGCGCGACTGTCGCAAAACTGCCGTAAAGCGCGACTGCCGTAAAAGGTGCCGTAAAGCGCGACTGTCGTAAAAGGCGCCGTAAAGCGCGACTGTCGCAAAACTGCCGTAAAGCGCGACTGTCGTAAAAGCGGCCGTAAAGCGCGACTGTCGCAAAACTGCCGTAAAGCGCGACTGTCGCAAAAGGTGCCGTAAAGCGCGACTGTCGCAAAACTGCCGTAAAGCGCGACTGTCGTAAAAGGCGCCGTAAAGCGCGACTGTCGCAAAACTGCCGTAAAGCGCGACTGTCGTAAAAGCGGCCGTAAAGCGCGACTGTCGTAAAAGGCGCCGTAAAGCGCGACTGTCGCAAAAGGTGCCGTAAAGCGCGACTGTCGCAAAACTGCCGTAAAGCGCGACTGTCGTAAAAGCGGCCGTAAAGCGCGACTGTCGCAAAACTGCCGTAAAGCGCGACTGTCGTAAAAGGTGCCGTAAAGCGCGACTGTCGCAAAACTGCCGTAAAGCGCGACTGTCGTAAAAGGTGCCGTAAAGCGCGACTGTCGCAAAACTGCCGTAAAGCGCGACTGTCGTAAAAGGCGCCGTAAAGCGCGACTGTCGCAAAACTGCCGTAAAGCGCGACTGTCGTAAAAGCGGCCGTAAAGCGCGACTGTCGCAAAACTGCCGTAAAGCGCGACTGTCGTAAAAGCGGCCGTAAAGCGCGACTGTCGTAAAAGGCGCCGTAAAGCGCGACTGTCGCAAAACTGCCGTAAAGCGCGACTGTCGTAAAAGGTGCCGTAAAGCGCGACTGTCGTAAAAGGCGCCGTAAAGCGCGACTGTCGCAAAACTGCCGTAAAGCGCGACTGTCGCAAAACTGCCGTAAAGCGCGACTGTCGTAAAAGGCGCCGTAAAGCGCGACTGTCGCAAAACTGCCGTAAAGCGCGACTGTCGTAAAAGCGGCCGTAAAGCGCGACTGTCGTAAAAGGCGCCGTAAAGCGCGACTGTCGCAAAAGGCGCCGTAAAGCGCGACTGTCGCAAAACTGCCGTAAAGCGCGACTGTCGTAAAAGCGGCCGTAAAGCGCGACTGTCGCAAAACTGCCGTAAAGCGCGACTGTCGCAAAAGGTGCCGTAAAGCGCGACTGTCGCAAAACTGCCGTAAAGCGCGACTGTCGTAAAAGGTGCCGTAAAGCGCGACTGTCGCAAAACTGCCGTAAAGCGCGACTGTCGTAAAAGGCGCCGTAAAGCGCGACTGTCGTAAAAGGTGCCGTAAAGCGCGACTGTCGTAAAAGGCGCCGTAAAGCGCGACTGTCGCAAAACTGCCGTAAAGCGCGACTGTCGTAAAAGGCGCCGTAAAGCGCGACTGTCGCAAAACTGCCGTAAAGCGCGACTGCCGTAAAAGCGCCGTAAAGCGCGACTGTCGTAAAAGGCGCCGTAAAGCGCGACTGTCGCAAAACTGCCGTAAAGCGCGACTGTCGTAAAAGGTGCCGTAAAGCGCGACTGTCGTAAAAGGCGCCGTAAAGCGCGACTGTCGCAAAAGGTGCCGTAAAGCGCGACTGTCGCAAAAGGTGCCGTAAAGCGCGACTGCTGTAAAAGGGGGTGCTGTAATGCTCTGATTGAGGACAGTGCTTCTGTACCATCGAGGTTGGTATCACACTGGTCTAATAATGGCACAAACTCACTCTGCCCACGGCAGAGATCTCTATAAGCAATTAAAGCCTTTCTTAAGTTCCATGCCAAGTCAGTTACCAAAACGGGAGTTTAAAAACCTCTTAGAATGGACTTTAATTAATTTCCCAAATGCTGACCGTTTAGCCGTCTTTACCAGAGACTTTTGGGACACAGTTGGAATAAAGCACTTTAATAGTATCTCCTGCCGGGCCATGGCTGCTGCGGAGCTGGTCCCAGCCTGCTGGGCGCTGCTTGAGCTGTTTGCTGCAAGGGGGATGCCCGCAGCAGTCTCCCCGCCGAGCTCCGCTCGCGCTGCGAGTCCGCCCCTTGCCGCTGCGAGTCTACAGCGGGACACGCCCCCCACCTCCCGTCGGACCCCACAGCTCCGGTACCCGCAGTCCTGCCCACTTCTGCCGCCCCGCCCCACGCCCTCGCGGTCCCGACACCCGTCCTCCCGGCCCCTCCCAGCGCTGCCGCCACCCCCGCCTTTGCCATCCCGTCGGTCCCTGCTGTCCCGGCTACCGCGGTCCCCGCCCCCGGTTTCGCCATCCTCGCGGCCCCGCGCCTCTACGAGCCCGCCCACCAGCCTCACCGCTCCCTCCTGCCCCCGCCGCTTTCCCTCCCCGCTCTCCGCGCGTGCGGCCGCTCCTCCCGCCGCCCCAAGTCCCCCTCGCCCCCTCTGCCCACACGGCGCCGGTGGTGGCCCAGGTCCCGTCTTCGCTGCTGCGTCTTTGCGTCTTTGCAGTCCCCGCGGCTCCCGGATCTGCGGTGCCTGGCGCGGCCGCGCTGCGTCCCCAGAGCCCCCTGTGCGCGTTGCCGCGGGAAGCCTGCCCGCCCACCCCGGCGTTCAAGGGCATGCAGCACACCCCGAGCTGCCCACGGGCCCTGCAGGAGCGCGGACGCCCATGGCGAACCCTGTCCCTGCCGGCCTTTCGGCGCAATCCCCCGGCCCCGGCACGGCACCGCTGGCGCTGGGACCGGGGCGCCCCAGCCCGCCCAGGCACCCCGTGCCGGCGCCGCGGCGTCCGCACCGGTGGCTGCAGCCCCTCCCGCCGCTCCCGCCCAGCGCCGCCCGTGCCCGCCGGGCCGGCAGCGCCCCCAGCTTCCAGCGGCTGCGCGCCGCGCTCCAGTCGCCGCTCGCCATGGCCCCCCAACCGCAGCAGACTCCCGCCGCCGCCGCGCCACTCCTCCTGCCTCCCGCCGCCCCCCCGGGATCGTCTCCCGCTGACGAGGCCGCCCCGCCGCCGCCCGTGGTCGCTTTCCCGCTCCTGCCGCCGCCGCTGCATGGCGGGCCGAGCCGCGCCTTCCCCACCGCGGCCCCCCACTTCAGAGCTGCTGGATGGCGCGGCTCCGCCGCCTCCTGCAACCGCGGCCGTCCCGTCGTTCGCTTCCACGGCCGCAGCCGCAGCCCCGCCACGCGGGCGCCCGCCGGCCGTTATGACCTACTGACGGAACCCACGCATGCGCAGTTGCTACAACCCACCTCCCCCCCACCAACGATATCACTCCGCGCCGCCTCATCCAACCACAGCGCTGCTTCCGGGATGAGCCGCAGGCATGCGCAGTTCTGTTCCCACTGCCCGCCGCCACCCCGCGCTGCTTTGGCCGCCGCTTTGGTACAGCCCGGTCCCGGTTCCGAGCCGCCGCGTGCCGCTGTCCGGGCACAGCCGGCATCCCCCGTGCCCTGCCACGCCACTTCCGCCGCCACCGGGTCTATACACGGCACCACAGCAGGCGAATACTGCAGCGCCTTGCATGTATCCTTCCGCGTCTCTCCCGGACCTTGAGGACCCGGGCACGGCCACTGTGAAAAACGCCACTCACTTGTTTTTAAAAATTTAAAGTTTAATAGTAATAAAATGGTTATAAAAATAGTAATACAAGTAGAGTAATAATAATTTGGACAATTTGAATTAGGACAATATGAGACAACAAATACAAAGAGTTACGGACGTCCGGGTACCTTTTTCAAGGCGGGAAGAAGTTCGTTTCTTCTGATAAGAGGGCAATAAATTCTTTTACTCTGAAAGATTTCGGTGTCCTGTGGCTGCTATCTCGCTGCAAGTCCTTTCTTTTAAAAAAGTATCTTACATAGCATCCTTTCTATTTTAACAATTTTTGTAACCTAAAACTGTATTTAACACATTACTTAAGAGAATTAATACAGCACAACTTTCTAACACAACACATATAGTATTCATTTTAATATCTGCGAAAAGCCAATCATAAAATACATGCATTTTTCACAATCCCAACTCTTATTCTTTGTAAATCATTTGGCTTGAGCAATATTTCTTATCTACTTGCATCTTCTGGACTATGCTGAAAATAAAACAGGGATTACACAAGGAAGAAATATAAAAACAGTTGTAACACATAAAATGAAAGATCTTAATTTCTTCTAATACATTACCCCACCAGCTAGGTTTTAACATTGTTTTCTAATTTTTGGACCGGTACCTGGGTTATTATATTATTATACCCTACAGTTTTTGCTTGGCTTAGCTGACTTGATATTAACTCTGATGCCTGGGCAGCCCTATTTGCTATCGTTTCTATAACCACCTGGAGTCTCATAATACGACTCAATAGATAATTTAGGGTCAATACAGAGTTAAATTGCTGGACTGGTTTTACCTTGTCGTTTATTATTTGGTTTTTTACCAAATCTTGAAGCATATCTTCAAGACTAAATTTAAAACAAATCCATCTCTCTCCTTTTGGACATTTAATTCCAAATCTATTACCACTTTTTCCTAAGTTTCTTGTAATCCAATAATTTGCTCTGTTTTGCCTACAGGTTCTTAATTTGGATGGGTTATAACAGTGGCTGTTGACATAGGTGTGTGTGGAATAAAAGAGGAACTTTGGTTTCTTTCCATGTGATGCTTTCTGTAGCATTTGTGACACAATCTTGCCGGTATCCCGAAAGGGAAAAGACAACAATCGAGTGCCAGAAACAGGAATAACAGAGGTCCAGTAAGGCTTATACTCCTGCCTCCCATGCCTGTGAGGTTCCAACCCACAGCATGTATATTTGATCTTCTCGGTGGCGATATACAGAGGCCAATCCGGTCCTACCCACTATATCCTTGTCACTACCTCTTAACTAATTTCCAGGGAAATTGGTTTTGCCACCCTTTAACTGTGGTCTCCCACCATTCTTCAGGTATCTCTAATTCAACCGGCACTAATAATACCCATCCACAAAACAAAGTTATTAACACTTTTATCAATAAGAGCACAAATTTTGTGAACTAAAGTGCTAATTATACCCACAATTCAAGCATTTACGTATAACTGAGCGAGTATGTAAAGTACTGGAATGAATATAATTAATTTTACTGATGAAAATGGTATATCCCCTTCTCCCCTGCACAATTCCATATAACCAGCCCGAGTTGGGACTGGTGCCAGCTGGGGCCTGGGAGGCATCCTGCATATCGTGGATTTTCAGGAGCCAGCCAGCCAGTCCGGGTCACAGGCCCCCAAACATAAAGTCCGGCCCTTTCCCTCTGAAACAAAACTCACCAGCCCTGGTTCTTAATGGTAGATGGTAGGACTCCGTTGGCACTATCAAACCAGCCCGAGTTGGCACCGGTGCTAGCTTGGGTCTGGGAGGCATCCTGAGAATCGGGGATTTTCAGGAGCCAGCCGGCCAGACCGGGTCACAGGCCCCAAACATAACTCCGGCTCTTCCCCTCTGAAACAAAACACACCAGCCCTGGTTCCTGGTGTCAGATTGTAGGACTCAGTTGGCACTATCAAACCAGCCCGAGTTGGCACTGGGGCCAGCTTGGGTCTGGGAGGCATCCTGAGAATCGGGGATTTTTAGGAGCCAGCCAGCCAGTCCGGGCCAGAGGCCCCAAACATAAAGTCCGGCCCTTTCCCTCTGAAACAAAACTCACCAGCCCTGGTTCTAATGGTAGATGGTAGGACTCCGTTGGCACTATAAAACCAGCCTGAGTTGGCACTGGTGCCAGCTTGGGTCTGGGAGGCATCCTGAGAATCGGGGATTTTCAGGAGCCAGCCAGCCAGTCCGGGTCACAGGCCCCCAAACATAAACTCCGGCTCTTCCCTCTGAAACAAAACTCACACGCTCCGGTTCTTGATGGCAGATTGTAGGACCCTAGTGGCACTATCAAAACAGCACGAGTTGGCACTGGTGCCAGCTTGGGTCTGGGAGGCATCCTGAGAATCGGGGATTTTCAGGAGCCAGCCAGCCAGTCCGGGCCACAGGCCCCCAAACATAAACTCCGGCCCTTTCCCTCTGAAACAAAACTCACCAGCCCCGGTTCCTGATGGCAGATTGTAGGACTCCGTTGGCACTAGCAAAAAAGCACGAGTTGGCACTGGGGCCAGCTTGGGTCTGGGAGGCATCCTGAGAATCGGGGATTTTCAGGAGCCAGCTGGCCAGACCGGGTCACAGGCCCCCAAACATAAACTCCGGCTCTTCCCCTCTGAAACAAAACACACCCGCTCCGGTTCCTGATGGCAGATTGTAGGACCCCAGTGGCACTAACAAACCAGCACGAGTTGGCACTGGTGCCAGCTTGGGTCTGGGAAGCATCCTAAGAATCACGGATTCTGAGGGGGCAGCGGGCCAGAGGCCCCCAGAGAAAAACTCCCGCCCTTTCCCTGGGAAAAAAAAACCACCAGCCCCGGTTCCTGATGGCAGATTGTAGGACTCCATTGGTACTATCAAAGCAGCCCGAGTTGGCACTGGGGCCAGCTTGGGTCTGGGAGGCATCCTGAGAATCGGGGATTTTTAGGAGCCAGCCAGCCAGTCCGGGCCACAGGCCCCCAAACATAAATTCCGGCTCTTTCCCTCTGAAAAATAACACACCAGCCCCGGTTCCTGATGGCAGATTGTAGGACTCCGTTGGCACTATCAAACCAGCCCGAGTTGGCACTGGTGCCAGCTTGGGTCTGGGAGGCATCCTGAGAATCGGGGATTTTCAGGAGCCAGCCAGCCAGTCCGAGCCACAGGCCCCAAACATAAACTCCGGCTCTTTCCCTCTGAAACAAAACACACCGCTCTGGTTCCTGATGGTAGATTGTAGGACCCCAGTGGCACTATCAAACCAGCACGAGTTGGCACTGGTGCCAGCTTGGGTCTGGGAAGCATCCTAAGAATCGCGGATTCTCAGGGGGCAGCGGGCCAGAGGCCCCCAGAGAAAAACTCCAGCCCTTTCCCTGGGAAAAAAAAATCACCAGCCCCGGTTCCTGATGGCAGATTGTAGGACTCCGTTGGCACTATCAAACCAGCCTGAGTTGGCACTGGTGCCAGCTTGGGTCTGGGAGGCATCCTGAGAATCGGGGATTTTCAGGAGCCAGCCAGCCAGTCCGGGTCACAGGCCCCCAAACATAAACTCCGGCCCTTTCCCTCTGAAAAAAACTCACCAGCCCTGGTTCCTGGTGTCAGATTGTAGGACTCCGTTGGCACTATCAAACCAGCCCGAGTTGGCACTGGTGCCAGCTTGGGTCTGGGAGGCATCCTGAGAATCGGGGATTTTCAGGAGCCAGGCGGCCAGACCGGGTCACAGGCCCCCAAACATAAACTCTGGCCCTTCCCCTCTGAAACAAAACCCACCAGCCCCGGTTCCTAAAGGTAGATTTTAGGACTCCGTTGGCACTAGCAAACCAGCTCGAGTTGGCACTGGTGCCAGCTTGGGTCTGGGAGGCATCCTGAGAATCGGGGATTTTTAGGAGCCAGCCAGCCAGTCCGGGCCACAGGCCCCAAACATAAACTCCGGCCCTTTCCCTCTGAAACAAAACTCACCAGCCCTGGTTCTTAATGATAGATGGTAGGACTCCGGTGGCACTATCAAACCAGCCCGAGTTGGCACTGGTGCCAGTTTGGGTCTGGAGGCATCCTGAGAATCGGGGATTTTTAGGAGCCAGCCAGCCAGTCCGGGCCACAGGCCCCCAAACATAAAGTCCGGCCCTTTCCCTCTGAAACAAAACTCACCAGCCCTGGTTCCTGGTGTCAGATTGTAGGACTCCGTTGGCACTATCAAACCAGCCTGAGTTGGCACTGGTGCCAGCTTGGGTCTGGGAGGCATCCTGAGAATCGGGGATTTTCAGGAGCCAGCCAGCCAGTCCGGGTCACAGGCCCCCAAACATAAACTCCGGCTCTTCCCCTCTGAAACAAAACTCACACGCTCCGGTTCTTGATGGCAGATTGTAGGACCCTAGTGGCACTATCAAACAGCACGAGTTGGCACTGGTGCCAGCTTGGGTCTGGGAGGCATCCTGAGAATCGGGGATTTTCAGGAGCCAGCCAGCCAGTCCGGGTCACAGGCCCCCAAACATAAACTCCGGCCCTTTCCCTCTGAAAAAAAACTCACCAGCCCTGGTTCCTGTGGCAAATTGTAGGACTCCGTTGGCACTATCAAACCAGCCGAGTTGGCACTGGGGCCAGCTTGGGTCTGGGAGGCATCCTGAGAATCGGGGATTTTTAGGAGCCAGCCAGCCAGTCCGGCCCACAGGCCCCCAAACATAAAGTCTGGCCCTTTCCCTCTGAAACAAAACTCACCAGCCCTGGTTCTTAATGGTAGATGGTAGGACTCCGTTGGCACTATCAAACCAGCCGAGTTGGCACTGGTGCCAGCTTGGGTCTGGGAGGCATCCTGAGAATCGGGGATTTTCAGGAGCCAGCCAGCCAGACCGGGTCACAGGCCCCAAACATAAACTTCGGCTCTTCCCCTCTGAAACAAAACACACCAGCCCTGGTTCTGGTGGCAGATTGTAGGACTCAGTTGGCACTATCAAACCAGCCCGAGTTGGCACTGGGGCCAGCTTGGGTCTGGGAGGCATCCTGAGAATCGGGGATTTTTAGGAGCCAGCCAGCCAGTCCGGGCCACAGGCCCCAAACATAAAGTCCGGCCCTTTCCCTCTGAAACAAAACTCACCAGCCCTGGTTCTTAATGGTAGATGGTAGGACTCCGTTGGCACTATCAAACCAGCCTGAGTTGGCACTGGTGCCAGCTTGGGTCTGGGAGGCATCCTGAGAATCGGGGATTTTCAGGAGCCAGCCAGCCAGTCCGGGTCACAGGCCCCCAACCATAAACTCGGCCCTTCCCCTCTGAACAAAACTCACAGCTCCGGTTCCTGATGGCAGATTGTAGGACCCTAGTGGCACTATCAAAACAGCACGAGTTGGCACTGGTGCCAGCTTGGGTCTGGGAGGCATCCTGAGAATCGGGGATTTTAGGAGCCAGCCGCCAGTCCGGGCTACAGGCCCCCAAACATAAACTCCGCTCTTCCCTCTGAAACAAAACACACCAGCCCTGGTTCCTGGTGTCAGATTGTAGGACTCAGTTGGCACTATCAAACCAGCCCGAGTTGGCACTGGGGCCAGCTTGGGTCTGGGAGGCATCCTGAGAATCGGGGATTTTTAGGAGCCAGCCAGCCAGTCCGGGCCACAGGCCCCCAAATAAAGTCCGGCCTTTCCCTCTGAAACAAAACTCACCAGACCTGGTTCTTAATGGTAGATGTAGGACTCCGTTGGCACTATCAAACCAGCCCGAGTTGGCACTGGTGCTAGCTTGGGTCTGGGAGGCATCCTGAGAATCGGGGATTTTCAGGAGCCAGCCGGCCAGACCGGGTCACAGGCCCCCAAACATAAACTCCGGCTCTTCCCCTCTGAAACAAAACACACCAGCCCTGGTTCCTGGTGTCAGATTGTAGGACTCAGTTGGCACTATCAAACCAGCCCGAGTTGGCACTGGGGCCAGCTTGGGTCTGGGAGGCATCCTGAGAATCGGGGATTTTTAGGAGCCAGCCAGCCAGTCCGGGCCACAGGCCCCCAAACATAAAGTCCGGCCCTTTCCCTCTGAAACAAAACTCACCAGCCCTGGTTCTTAATGGTAGATTGTAGGACTCCGTTGGCACTATCAAACCAGCCTGAGTTGGCACTGGTGCCAGCTTGGGTCTGGGAGGCATCCTGAGAATCGGGGATTTTCAGGAGCCAGCCAGCCAGTCCGGGTCACAGGCCCCCAAACATAAACTCCGGCCTTCCCCTCTGAAACAAAACTCACACGCTCCGGTTCTTGATGGCAGATTGTAGGACCCTAGTGGCACTATCAAAACAGCACGAGTTGGCACTGGTGCCAGCTTGGGTCTGGGAGGCATCCTGAGAATCGGGGATTTTCAGGAGCCAGCCAGCCAGTCCGGGTCACAGGCCCCCAAACATAAAGTCCGGCCCTTTCCCTCTGAAAAAAAACTCACCAGCCCTGGTTCCTGGTGGCAAATTGTAGGACTCCGTTGGCACTATCAAACCAGCCCGAGTTGGCACTGGGGCCAGCTTGGGTCTGGGAGGCATCCTGAGAATCGGGGATTTTTAGGAGCCAGCCAGCCAGTCCGGCCCACAGGCCCCCAAACATAAAGTCCGGCCCTTTCCCTCTGAAACAAAACTCACCAGCCCTGGTTCTTAATGGTAGATGGTAGGACTCCGTTGGCACTATCAAACCAGCCCGAGTTGGCACTGGTGCTAGCTTGGGTCTGGGAGGCATCCTGAGAATCGGGGATTTTCAGGAGCCCGCCGGCCAGACCGGGTCACAGGCCCCCAAACATAAACTCCGGCTCTTCCCTCTGAAACAAAACACACCAGCCCTGGTTCCTGGTGTCAGATTGTAGGACTCAGTTGGCACTATCAAACCAGCCCGAGTTGGCACTGGGGCCAGCTTGGGTCTGGGAGGCATCCTGAGAATCGGGGATTTTTAGGAGCCAGCCAGCCAGTCCGGGCCACAGGCCCCCAAACATAAAGTCCGGCCCTTTCCCTCTGAAACAAACTCACCAGCCCTGGTTCTTAATGGTAGATTGTAGGACTCCGTTGGCACTATCAAACCAGCCTGAGTTGGCACTGGTGCCAGCTTGGGTCTGGGAGGCATCCTGAGAATCGGGGATTTTCAGGAGCCAGCCAGCCAGTCCGGGTCACAGGCCCCCAACCATAAACTCCGGCCCTTCCCTCTGAAACAAAACTCACACGATCCGGTTCTGATGGCAGATTGTAGGACCCTAGTGGCACTATCAAAACAGCACGAGTTGGCACTGGTGCCAGCTTGGGTCTGGGAGGCATCCTGAGAATCGGGGATTTTCAGGAGCCAGCCGGCCAGACCGGGTCACAGGCCCCCAAACATAAACTCCGGCTCTTCCCCTCTGAAACAAAACACACCAGCCCTGGTTCCTGGTGGCAATTGTAGGACTCCGTTGGCACTATCAAACCAGCCCGAGTTGGCACTGGGGCCAGCTTGGGTCTGGGAGGCATCCTGAGAATCGGGGATTTTTAGGAGCCAGCCAGCCAGTCCGGGCCACAGGCCCCCAAACATAAAGTCCGGCCCTTTCCCTCTGAAACAAAACTCACCAGCCCTGGTTCTTAATGGTAGATTGTAGGACTCCGTTGGCACTATCAAACCAGCCCGAGTTGGCACTGGTGCCAGCTTGGGTCTGGGAGGCATCCTGAGAATCGGGGATTTTCAGGAGCCAGCCAGCCAGTCCGGGTCACAGGCCCCCAACCATAAACTCCGGCCCTTCCCCTCTGAAACAAAACTCACACGCTCCGGTTCTTGATGGCAGATTGTAGGACCCTAGTGGCACTATCAAAACAGCACGAGTTGGCACTGGTGCCAGCTTGGGTCTGGGAGGCATCCTGAGAATCGGGGATTTTCAGGAGCCAGCCAGCCAGTCCGGGTCACAGGCCCCCAAACATAAACTCCGGCCCTTTCCCTCTGAAAAAAAACTCACCAGCCCTGGTTCCTGGTGGCAAATTGTAGGACTCCGTTGGCACTATCAAACCAGCCCGAGTTGGCACTGGGGCCAGCTTGGGTCTGGGAGGCATCCTGAGAATCGGGGATTTTCAGGAGCCAGCCAGCCAGTCCGGGCCACAGGCCCCCAAACATAAAGTCCGGCCCTTTCCCTCTGAAACAAAACTCACCAGCCCTGGTTCTTATGGTAGATTGTAGGACTCCGTTGGCACTATCAAACCAGCCCGAGTTGGCACTGGTGCTAGCTTGGGTCTGGGAGGCATCCTGAGAATCGGGGATTTTCAGGAGCCAGCCGGCCAGACCGGGTCACAGGCCCCAAACATAAACTCCGCTCTTCCCCTCTGAAACAAAACACACCAGCCCTGGTTCCTGGTGTCAGATTGTAGGACTCAGTTGGCACTATCAAACCAGCCCGAGTTGGCACTGGGGCCAGCTTGGGTCTGGGAGGCATCCTGAGAATCGGGGATTTTCAGGAGCCAGCCAGCCAGTCCGGGCCACAGGCCCCCAAACATAAAGTCCGGCCCTTTCCCTCTGAAACAAAACTCACCAGCCCTGGTTCTTATGGTAGATTGTAGGACTCCGTTGGCACTATCAAACCAGCCTGAGTTGGCACTGGTGCCAGCTTGGGTCTGGGAGGCATCCTGAGAATCGGGGATTTTCAGGAGCCAGCCAGCCAGTCCGGGTCACAGGCCCCCAACATAAACTCCGGCCCTTCCCTCTGAAACAAAACTCACACGATCCCGGTTCCTGATGGCAGATTGTAGGACCCTAGTGGCACTATCAAACAGCACGAGTTGGCACTGGTGCCAGCTTGGGTCTGGGAGGCATCCTGAGAATCGGGGATTTTCAGGAGCCAGCCGGCCAGACCGGGTCACAGGCCCCCAAACATAAACTCCGGCTCTTCCCCTCTGAAACAAAACACACCAGCCCTGGTTCCTGGTGGCAAATTGTAGGACTCCGTTGGCACTATCAAACCAGCCCGAGTTGGCACTGGGGCCAGCTTGGGTCTGGGAGGCATCCTGAGAATCGGGGATTTTTAGGAGCCAGCCAGCCAGTCGGCCCACAGGCCCCCAAACATAAACTCCGGCCCTTTCCCTCTGAAACAAAACTCACCAGCCCTGGTTCTTAATGGTAGATTGTAGGACTCCGTTGGCACTATCAAACCAGCCTGAGTTGGCACTGGTGCCAGCTTGGGTCTGGGAGGCATCCTGAGAATCGGGGATTTTCAGGAGCCAGCCAGCCAGTCCGGGTCACAGGCCCCCAACATAAACTCCGGCCCTTCCCCTCTGAAACAAAACTCACACGCTCCGGTTCCTGATGGCAGATTGTAGGACCCTAGTGGCACTATCAAAACAGCACGAGTTGGCACTGGTGCCAGCTTGGGTCTGGGAGGCATCCTGAGAATCGGGGATTTTCAGGAGCCAGCCAGCCAGTCCGGGTCACAGGCCCCCAAACATAAACTCCGGCCTTTCCCTCTGAAAAAAAACTCACCAGCCCTGGTTCCTGGTGGCAAATTGTAGGACTCCGTTGGCACTATCAAACCAGCCCGAGTTGGCACTGGGGCCAGCTTGGGTCTGGGAGGCATCCTGAGAATCGGGGATTTTCAGGAGCCAGCCAGCCAGTCCGGCCACAGGCCCCCAAACATAAAGTCCGGCCCTTTCCCTCTGAAACAAAACTCACCAGCCCTGGTTCTTAATGGTAGATGGTAGGACTCCGTTGGCACTATCAAACCAGCCCGAGTTGGCACTGGTGCTAGCTTGGGTCTGGGAGGCATCCTGAGAATCGGGGATTTTCAGGAGCCAGCCGGCCAGACCGGGTCACAGGCCCCCAAACATAAACTCCGGCTCTTCCCTCTGAAACAAAACACCAGCCCTGGTTCCTGGTGTCAGATTGTAGGACTCAGTTGGCACTATCAAACCAGCCCGAGTTGGCACTGGGGCCAGCTTGGGTCTGGGAGGCATCCTGAGAATCGGGGATTTTCAGGAGCCAGCCAGCCAGTCCGGGCCACAGGCCCCCAAACATAAAGTCCGGCCCTTTCCCTCTGAAACAAAACTCACCAGCCCTGGTTCTTAATGGTAGATTGTAGGACTCCGTTGGCACTATCAAACCAGCCTGAGTTGGCACTGGTGCCAGCTTGGGTCTGGGAGGCATCCTGAGAATCGGGGATTTTCAGGAGCCAGCCAGCCAGTCCGGGTCACAGGCCCCCAACCATAAACTCCGGCCCTTCCCTCTGAAACAAAACTCACACGCTCCGGTTCCTGATGGCAGATTGTAGGACCCTAGTGGCACTATCAAAACAGCACGAGTTGGCACTGGTGCCAGCTTGGGTCTGGGAGGCATCCTGAGAATCGGGGATTTTCAGGAGCCAGCCGGCCAGTCCGGGTCACAGGCCCCCAAACATAAACTCCGGCTCTTCCCCTCTGAAACAAAACACCAGCCCTGGTTCCTGGTGGCAATTGTAGGACTCCGTTGGCACTATCAAACCAGCCCGAGTTGGCACTGGGGCCAGCTTGGGTCTGGGAGGCATCCTGAGAATCGGGGATTTTCAGGAGCCAGCCAGCCAGTCCGGGCCACAGGCCCCCAAACATAAGTCCGGCCCTTTCCCTCTGAAACAAAACTCACCAGCCCTGGTTTAATGGTAGATGGTAGGACTCCGTTGGCACTATCAAACCAGCCCGAGTTGGCACTGGTGCAGCTTGGGTCTGGGAGGCATCCTGAGAATCGGGGATTTTCAGGAGCCAGCCGGCCAGACCGGTCACAGGCCCCCAACATAAACTCCGGCTCTTCCCTCTGAAACAAAACACACAGCCCTGGTTCCTGGGTCAGATTGTAGGACTCAGTTGGCACTATCAAACCAGCCGAGTTGGCACTGGGGCCAGCTTGGGTCTGGGAGGCATCCTGAGAATCGGGGATTTTAGGAGCCAGCCAGCCAGTCCGGCCACAGGCCCCCAAACATAAACTCCGGCCCTTTCCCTCTGAAACAAAACTCACCAGCCCTGGTTCTTAATGGTAGATTGTAGGACTCCGTTGGCACTATCAAACCAGCCTGAGTTGGCACTGGTGCCAGCTTGGGTCTGGGAGGCATCCTGAGAATCGGGGATTTTCAGGAGCCAGCCAGCCAGTCCGGGTCACAGGCCCCCAAACATAAACTCCGGCCCTTCCCTCTGAAACAAAACTCACCAGCCCTCCGGTTCTTGATGGCAGATTGTAGGACCCTAGTGGCACTATCAAAACAGCACGAGTTGGCACTGGTGCCAGCTTGGGTCTGGGAGGCATCCTGAGAATCGGGGATTTTCAGGAGCCAGCCGGCCAGTCCGGGTCACAGGCCCCCAAACATAAACTCCGGCCCTTTCCCTCTGAAAAAAACTCACCAGCCCTGGTTCCTGGTGGCAAATTGTAGGACTCCGTTGGCACTATCAAACCAGCCCGAGTTGGCACTGGGCCCAGCTTGGGTCTGGGAGGCATCCTGAGAATCGGGGATTTTCAGGAGCCAGCCAGCCAGTCCGGGTCACAGGCCCCCAAACATAAAGTCCGGCCCTTTCCCTCTGAAACAAAACTCACCAGCCCTGGTTCTTAATGGTAGATTGTAGGACTCCGTTGGCACTATCAAACCAGCCCGAGTTGGCACTGGTGCCAGCTTGGGTCTGGGAGGCATCCTGAGAATCGGGGATTTTCAGGAGCCAGCCAGCCAGTCCGGGTCACAGGCCCCCAAACATAAACTCCGGCCCTTTCCCTCTGAAACAAACTCACACGCCCTGGTTCCTGATGGCAGATTGTAGGACCCTAGTGGCACTATCAAACCAGCCCGAGTTGGCACTGGTGCCAGCTTGGGTCTGGGAGGCATCCTGAGAATCGGGGATTTTCAGGAGCCAGCCGCCAGTCCGGGTCACAGGCCCCCAAACATAAACTCCGGCCCTTTCCCTCTGAAAAAAACTCACCAGCCCTGGTTCCTGGTGGCAGATTGTAGGACTCCGTTGGCACTATCAAACCAGCCCGAGTTGGCACTGGGCCAGCTTGGGTCTGGGAGGCATCCTGAGAATCGGGGATTTTCAGGAGCCAGCCAGCCAGTCCGGGTCACAGGCCCCCACCATAAACTCCGGCCCTTCCCTCTGAAACAAAACTCACACGCTCCGGTTCCTGATGGCAGATTGTAGGACCCTAGTGGCACTATCAAACCAGCACGAGTTGGCACTGGTGCCAGCTTGGGTCTGGGAGGCATCCTGAGAATCGGGGATTTTCAGGAGCCAGCCGCCAGACCGGGTCACAGGCCCCCAAACATAAACTCCGGCTCTTCCCCTCTGAAACAAAACACACCAGCCCTGGTTCCTGGTGGCAAATTGTAGGACTCCGTTGGCACTATCAAACCAGCCCGAGTTGGCACTGGGGCCAGCTTGGGTCTGGGAGGCATCCTGAGAATCGGGGATTTTAGGAGCCAGCCAGCCAGTCCGGGCCACAGGCCCCAAACATAAAGTCCGGCCCTTTCCCTCTGAAACAAAACTCACCAGCCCTGGTTCTTAATGGTAGATGTAGGACTCCGTTGGCACTATCAAACCAGCCCGAGTTGGCACTGGTGCCAGCTTGGGTCTGGGAGGCATCCTGAGAATCGGGGATTTTCAGGAGCCAGCCGGCCAGACCGGGTCACAGGCCCCCAAACATAAACTCCGGCCCTTCCCCTCTGAAACAAAACACACCAGCCCTGGTTCCTGGTGTCAGATTGTAGGACTCAGTTGGCACTATCAAACCAGCCCGAGTTGGCACTGTGGCCAGCTTGGGTCTGGGAGGCATCCTGAGAATCGGGGATTTTCAGGAGCCAGCCAGCCAGTCCGGGCCACAGGCCCCCAAACATAAACTCCGGCCCTTTCCCTCTGAAACAAAACTCACCAGCCCTGGTTCTTAATGGTAGATTGTAGGACTCCGTTGGCACTATCAAACCAGCCCGAGTTGGCACTGGTGCCAGCTTGGGTCTGGGAGGCATCCTGAGAATCGGGGATTTTCAGGAGCCAGCCAGCCAGTCCGGGTCACAGGCCCCCAAACATAAACTCCGGCCCTTCCCCTCTGAAACAAAACTCACACGCTCCGGTTCCTGATGGCAGATTGTAGGACCCTAGTGGCACTATCAAAACAGCACGAGTTGGCACTGGTGCCAGCTTGGGTCTGGGAGGCATCCTGAGAATCGGGGATTTTCAGGAGCCAGCCGGCCAGTCCGGGTCACAGGCCCCCAAACATAAACTCCGGCCCTTTCCCTCTGAAAAAAAACTCACCAGCCCTGGTTCCTGGTGGCAAATTGTAGGACTCCGTTGGCACTATCAAACCAGCCCGAGTTGGCACTGGGGCCAGCTTGGGTCTGGGAGGCATCCTGAGAATCGGGGATTTTTAGGAGCCAGCCAGCCAGTCCGGGCCACAGGCCCCCAAACATAAACTCCGGCCCTTTCCCTCTGAAACAAAACTCACCAGCCCTGGTTCCTGGTGTCAGATTGTAGGACTCCGTTGGCACTATCAAACCAGCCCGAGTTGGCACTGGTGCCAGCTTGGGTCTGGGAGGCATCCTGAGAATCGGGGATTTTCAGGAGCCAGCCGGCCAGACCGGGTCACAGGCCCCCAAACATAAACTCCGGCTCTTCCCCTCTGAAACAAAACACACCAGCCCTGGTTCCTGGTGTCAGATTGTAGGACTCAGTTGGCACTATCAAACCAGCCCGAGTTGGCACTGGGGCCAGCTTGGGTCTGGGAGGCATCCTGAGAATCGGGGATTTTCAGGAGCCAGCCAGCCAGTCCGGGCCACAGGCCCCCAAACATAAAGTCCGGCCTTTCCCTCTGAAACAAAACTCACCAGCCCTGGTTCTTAATGGTAGATTGTAGGACTCCGTTGGCACTATCAAACCAGCCCGAGTTGGCACTGGTGCCAGCTTGGGTCTGGGAGGCATCCTGAGAATCGGGGATTTTCAGGAGCCAGCCAGCCAGTCCGGGTCACAGGCCCCCAACCATAAACTCCGGCCCTTCCCCTCTGAAACAAAACTCACACGCTCCGGTTCTTGATGGCAGATTGTAGGACCCTAGTGGCACTATCAAAACAGCACGAGTTGGCACTGGTGCCAGCTTGGGTCTGGGAGGCATCCTGAGAATCGGGGATTTTCAGGAGCCAGCCGGCCAGTCCGGGTCACAGGCCCCAAACATAAACTCCGGCCCTTTCCCTCTGAAAAAAACTCACCAGCCCTGGTTCCTGGTGGCAATTGTAGGACTCCGTTGGCACTATCAAACCAGCCCGAGTTGGCACTGGTGCCAGCTTGGGTCTGGGAGGCATCCTGAGAATCGGGGATTTTCAGGAGCCAGCCAGCCAGTCCGGGTCACAGGCCCCCAAACATAAAGTCCGGCCCCTTCCCTCTGAAACAAAACTCACCAGCCCGGTTCTTAATGGTAGATTGTAGGACTCCGTTGGCACTATCAAACCAGCCCGAGTTGGCACTGGTGCCAGCTTGGGTCTGGGAGGCATCCTGAGAATCGGGGATTTTCAGGAGCCAGCCAGCCAGTCCGGGTCACAGGCCCCCAAACATAAACTCCGGCCCTTTCCCCTCTGAAACAAAAATCACAGCCCGGTTCCTGATGGCAGATTGTAGGACCCTAGTGGCACTATCAAACCAGCCGAGTTGGCACTGGTGCCAGCTTGGGTCTGGGAGGCATCCTGAGAATCGGGGATTTTCAGGAGCCAGCCGGCCAGTCCGGGTCACAGGCCCCCAAACATAAACTCCGGCCCTTTCCCTCTGAAAAAAACTCACCAGCCCTGGTTCTGGTGGCAGATTGTAGGACTCGTTGGCACTATCAAACCAGCCCGAGTTGGCACTGGGGCCAGCTTGGGTCTGGGAGGCATCCTGAGAATCGGGGATTTTCAGGAGCCAGCCAGCCAGTCCGGGTCACAGGCCCCCAAACATAAAGTCCGGCCCTTTCCCTCTGAAACAAAACTCACCAGCCCTGGTTCTTAATGGTAGATTGTAGGACTCCGTTGGCACTATCAAACCAGCCCGAGTTGGCACTGGTGCCAGCTTGGGTCTGGGAGGCATCCTGAGAATCGGGGATTTTCAGGAGCCAGCCAGCCAGTCCGGGTCACAGGCCCCCAACATAAACTCCGGCCCTTTCCCTCTGAAACAAAACTCACACGCTCCGGTTCCTGATGGCAGATTGTAGGACCCTAGTGGCACTATCAAACCAGCACGAGTTGGCACTGGTGCCAGCTTGGGTCTGGGAGGCATCCTGAGAATCGGGGATTTTCAGGAGCCAGCCGCCAGACCGGGTCACAGGCCCCCAAACATAAACTCCGGCCCTTTCCCTCTGAAACAAAACTCACCAGCCCTGGTTCTTAATGTAGATTGTAGGACTCCGTTGGCACTATCAAACCACCCGAGTTGGCACTGGTGCCAGCTTGGGTCTGGGAGGCATCCTGAGAATCGGGGATTTTCAGGAGCCAGCCAGCCAGTCCGGGTCACAGGCCCCCAAACATAAACTCCGGCCCTTCCCTCTGAAACAAACTCACCGCCCGGTTCCTGATGGCAGATTGTAGGACCCTAGTGGCACTATCAAACAGCACGAGTTGGCACTGGTGCCAGCTTGGGTCTGGGAGGCATCCTGAGAATCGGGATTTTCAGGAGCCAGCCGCCAGTCCGGGTCACAGCCCCCAAACATAAACTCCGGCCCTTTCCCTCTGAAAAAACTCACCAGCCCTGGTTCCTGGTGGCAGATTGTAGGACTCCGTTGGCACTATCAAACCAGCCGAGTTGGCACTGGGCCAGCTTGGGTCTGGGAGGCATCCTGAGAATCGGGATTTTCAGGAGCCAGCCAGCCAGTCCGGGCCACAGGCCCCCAAACATAAAGTCCGGCCCTTTCCCTCTGAAACAAAACTCACCAGCCCTGGTTCCTGGTGTCAGATTGTAGGACTCCGTTGGCACTATCAAACCAGCCCGAGTTGGCACTGGTGCCAGCTTGGGTCTGGGAGGCATCCTGAGAATCGGGGATTTTCAGGAGCCAGCCAGCCAGTCCGGGTCACAGGCCCCCAAACATAAACTCCGGCCCTTCCCCTCTGAAACAAAACTCACCAGCCCTGGTTCCTGGTGGCAGATTGTAGGACTCAGTTGGCACTATCAAACCAGCGAGTTGGCACTGGGGCCAGCTTGGGTCTGGGAGGCATCCTGAGAATCGGGGATTTTCAGGAGCCAGCCAGCCAGTCCGGGCCACAGGCCCCCAAACATAAAGTCTCCGGCCCTTTCCCTCTGAAACAAAACTCACCAGCCCTGGTTCTTAATGGTAGATTGTAGGACTCCGTTGGCACTATCAAACCAGCCCGAGTTGGCACTGGTGCCAGCTTGGGTCTGGGAGGCATCCTGAGAATCGGGGATTTTCAGGAGCCAGCCAGCCAGTCCGGGTCACAGGCCCCCAACATAAACTCCGCCCTTCCCCTCTGAAAAAAACTCACCAGCCCTGGTTCCTGGTGTCAGATTGTAGGACTCAGTTGGCACTATCAAACCAGCCCGAGTTGGCACTGGGGCAGCTTGGGTCTGGGAGGCATCCTGAGAATCGGGGATTTTTAGGAGCCAGCCAGCCAGTCCGGCCCACAGGCCCCCAACATAAAGTCCGGCCCTTTCCCTCTGAAACAAAACTCACCAGCCCTGGTTCTTAATGGTAGATTGTAGGACTCCGTTGGCACTATCAAACCAGCCCGAGTTGGCACTGGGGCCAGCTTGGGTCTGGGAGGCATCCTGAGAATCGGGGATTTTCAGGAGCCAGCCAGCCAGTCCGGGTCACAGGCCCCCAAACATAAACTCCGGCCCTTCCCTCTGAAACAAAACTCACCAGCCCTGGTTCCTGGTGTCAGATTGTAGGACTCAGTTGGCACTATCAACCAGCACGAGTTGGCACTGGGCCAGCTTGGGTCTGGGAGGCATCCTGAGAATCGGGGATTTTCAGGAGCCAGCCAGCCAGTCCGGGCCACAGGCCCCCAAACATAAACTCCGGCCTTTCCCTCTGAAACAAACTCACCAGCCTGGTTCTTATGGTAGATTGTAGGACTCCGTTGGCACTATCAAACCACCCGAGTTGGCACTGGTGCCAGCTTGGGTCTGGGAGGCATCCTGAGAATCGGGGATTTTCAGGAGCCAGCCAGCCAGTCCGGGTCACAGGCCCCCAACCATAAACTCCGGCCCTTCCCCTCTGAAACAAAACTCACACGCTCCGGTTCCTGATGGCAGATTGTAGGACCCTAGTGGCACTATCAAACAGCACCGAGTTGGCACTGGTGCCAGCTTGGGTCTGGGAGGCATCCTGAGAATCGGGGATTTTCAGGAGCCAGCCAGCCAGTCCGGGTCACAGGCCCCCAAACATAAACTCCGGCCCTTTCCCTCTGAAAAAAAACTCACCAGCCCTGGTTCCTGGTGGCAATTGTAGGACTCCGTTGGCACTATCAAACCAGCCCGAGTTGGCACTGGGCCAGCTTGGGTCTGGGAGGCATCCTGAGAATCGGGGATTTTTAGGAGCCAGCCAGCCAGTCCGGCCACAGGCCCCAAACATAAAGTCCGGCCCTTTCCCTCTGAAACAAAACTCACCAGCCCTGGTTCCTGATGTCAGATTGTAGGACTCCGTTGGCACTATCAAACCAGCCCGAGTTGGCACTGGTGCCAGCTTGGGTCTGGGAGGCATCCTGAGAATCGGGGATTTTCAGGAGCCAGCCGGCCAGTCCGGGTCACAGGACCCAAACATAAACTCCGGCCCTTTCCCTCTGAAACAAAACTCACCAGCCCTGGTTCCTGTGTAGATTGTAGGACTCAGTTGGCACTATCAAACCAGCCGAGTTGGCACTGGGGCCAGCTTGGGTCTGGGAGGCATCCTGAGAATCGGGGATTTTCAGGAGCCAGCCGCCAGTCCGGGCCACAGGCCCCCAAACATAAACTCCGGCCCTTTCCCTCTGAAACAAACTCACCAGCCCTGGTTCTTATGGTAGATTGTAGGACTCCGTTGGTAACTATCAACCAGCCCGAGTTGGCACTGGTGCCAGCTTGGGTCTGGGAGGCATCCTGAGAATCGGGGATTTTCAGGAGCCAGCCAGCCAGTCCGGGTCACAGGCCCCCAAACATAAACTCCGGCCCTTCCCCTCTGAAACAAAACTCACACGCCCCGTGGTTCTGATGGCAGATTGTAGGACCCTATTGGCACTATCAAACAGCACGAGTTGGCACTGGTGCCAGCTTGGGTCTGGGAGGCATCCTGAGAATCGGGGATTTTCAGGAGCCAGCCGGCCAGTCCGGGTCACAGGCCCCCAAACATAAACTCCGCCCTTTCCCTCTGAAAAAAACTCACCAGCCCTGGTTCCTGTGGCAGATTGTAGGACCCAGTTGGCACTATCAAACCAGCCCGAGTTGGCACTGGGCCAGCTTGGGTCTGGGAGGCATCCTGAGAATCGGGGATTTTCAGGAGCCAGCCAGCCAGTCCGGGTCACAGGCCCCCAAACATAAACTCCGGCCCTTTCCCTCTGAAACAAAACTCACCAGCCCTGGTTCTTATGGTAGATTGTAGGACTCCGTTGGCACTATCAAACCAGCCTGAGTTGGCACTGGTGCCAGCTTGGGTCTGGGAGGCATCCTGAGAATCGGGGATTTTCAGGAGCCAGCCAGCCAGTCCGGGTCACAGGCCCCCAACCATAAACTCCGGCCCTTTCCCCTCTGAAACAAAACTCACACGCTCCGGTTCCTGATGGCAGATTGTAGGACCCTAGTGGCACTATCAA
Source organism: Diglossa brunneiventris (assembly GCA_019023105.1). NCBI lineage: Eukaryota > Metazoa > Chordata > Aves > Passeriformes > Thraupidae > Diglossa > Diglossa brunneiventris. Next base: position 70,631 of record JAFCGX010000586.1, read on the forward strand.
ACCAGCCGAGTTGGCACTGGTGCCAGCTTGGGTCTGGGAGGCATCCTGAGAATCGGGATTTTCAGGAGCCAGCCGGCCAGTCCGGGTCACAGGCCCCCAAACATAAACTCCGGCCTTTCCCTCTGAAAAAACTCACCAGCCCCTGGTTCCTGGTGGCAGATTGTAGGACTCCGTTGGCACTATCAAACCAGCCCGAGTTGGCACTGGGGCCAGCTTGGGTCTGGGAGGCATCCTGAGAATCGGGATTTTCAGGAGCCAGCCAGCCAGTCCGGGCCACAGGCCCCCAAACATAAAGTCCGGCCCTTTCCCTCTGAAACAAAACTCACCAGCCCTGGTTCTTAATGGTAGATTGTAGGACTCCGTTGGCACTATCAAACCAGCCTGAGTTGGCACTGGTGCCAGCTTGGGTCTGGGAGGCATCCTGAGAATCGGGGATTTTCAGGAGCCAGCCAGCCAGTCCGGGTCACAGGCCCCCAAACATAACTCCGGCCCTTTCCCTCTGAAACAAACTCACACGCTCCCGGTTCCTGATGGCAGATTGTAGGACCCTAGTGCACTATCAAACCAGCCCGAGTTGGCACTGGTGCCAGCTTGGGTCTGGGAGGCATCCTGAGAATCGGGGATTTTCAGGAGCCAGCCGGCCAGTCCGGGTCACAGGCCCCCAAACATAAGTCCGGCCCTTTCCCTCTGAAACAAACTCACCAGCCCTGGTTCTTAATGGTAGATTGTAGGACTCCGTTGGCACTATCAAACCAGCCCGAGTTGGCACTGGCCAGCTTGGGTCTGGGAGGCATCCTGAGAATCGGGGATTTTCAGGAGCCAGCAGCCAGTCCGGGTCACAGGCCCCCAACATAAACTCCGGCCCTTCCCTCTGAAACAAAACTCACACGCCCGGTTCCTGATGGCAGATTGTAGGACCTAGTTGGCACTATCAAACCAGCCCGAGTTGGCACTGGTGCCAGCTTGGGTCTGGGAGGCATCCTGAGAATCGGGGATTTTCAGGAGCCAGCCGGCCAGTCCGGGTCACAGGCCCCCAACATAAACTCCGGCCCTTCCCTCTGAAAAAAACTCACCAGCCCTGGTTCCTGTGCAGATTGTAGGACTCCGTTGGCACTATCAAACCAGCCGAGTTGGCACTGGGGCCAGCTTGGGTCTGGGAGGCATCCTGAGAATCGGGGATTTTCAGGAGCCAGCCAGCCAGTCCGGGCCACAGGCCCCAAACATAAACTCCGGCCTTTCCCTCTGAAACAAAACTCACCAGCCCTGGTTCTGGTGTCAGATTGTAGGACTCCGTTGGCACTATCAAACCAGCCCGAGTTGGCACTGGTGCCAGCTTGGGTCTGGGAGGCATCCTGAGAATCGGGGATTTTCAGGAGCCAGCCGCCAGTCCGGGTCACAGGCCCCCAAACATAAACTCCGGCCCTTCCCCTCTGAAACAAAACTCACCAGCCCTGGTTCCTGGTGGCAGATTGTAGGACTCCGTTGGCACTATCAAACCAGCCCGAGTTGGCACTGGGGCCAGCTTGGGTCTGGGAGGCATCCTGAGAATCGGGGATTTTCAGGAGCCAGCCAGCCAGTCCGGGCACAGGCCCCAAACATAAACTCCGGCCCTTTCCCTCTGAAACAAAACTCACCAGCCCTGGTTCCTTAATGGTAGATTGTAGGACTCCGTGGCACTATCAAACCAGCCCGAGTTGGCACTGGTGCCAGCTTGGGTCTGGGAGGCATCCTGAGAATCGGGGATTTTCAGGAGCCAGCCAGCCAGTCCGGGCACAGGCCCCCAAACATAAACTCCGGCCCTTTCCCTCTGAAACAAAACTCCCAGCCCTGGTTCCTTAATGGTAGATTGTAGGACTCCGTTGGCACTATCAAACCAGCCCGAGTTGGCACTGGGGCCAGCTTGGGTCTGGGAGGCATCCTGAGAATCGGGGATTTTCAGGAGCCAGCCAGCCAGTCCGGGCCACAGGCCCCCAACATAAACTCCGGCCCTTTCCCTCTGAAACAAAACTCACCAGCCCTGGTTCTTAATGGTAGATTGTAGGACTCCGTTGGCACTATCAAACCAGCCGAGTTGGCACTGGTGCCAGCTTGGGTCTGGGAGGCATCCTGAGAATCGGGGATTTTCAGGAGCCAGCCGGCCAGACCGGGTCACAGGCCCCCAAACATAAACTCCGGCTCTTCCCCTCTGAAACAAAACACACCAGCCCTGGTTCCTGGTGTCAGATTGTAGGACTCAGTTGGCACTATCAAACCCCCCGAGTTGGCACTGGGCCAGCTTGGGTCTGGGAGGCATCCTGAGAATCGGGGATTTTCAGGAGCCAGCCAGCCAGTCCGGGCCACAGGCCCCAAACATAAAGTCCGGCCCTTTCCCTCTGAAACAAAACTCACCAGCCCTGGTTCTTAATGGTAGATGTAGGACTCCGTTGGCACTATCAAACCAGCCCGAGTTGGCACTGGTGCCAGCTTGGGTCTGGGAGGCATCCTGAGAATCGGGGATTTTCAGGAGCCAGCCGGCCAGACCGGTCACAGGCCCCCAAACATAAACTCCGGCCCCTTCCCTCTGAAAGAAAACTCACCAGCCCTGGTTCCTGGTGTCAGATTGTAGGACTCAGTTGGCACTATCAAACCAGCCCGAGTTGGCACTGGGGCCAGCTTGGGTCTGGGAGGCATCCTGAGAATCGGGGATTTTCAGGAGCCAGCCAGCCAGTCCGGGCCACAGGCCCCCAAACATAACTCCGGCCCTTTCCCTCTGAAACAAAACTCACCAGCCCTGGTTCTTATGGTAGATTGTAGGACTCCGTTGGCACTATCAAACCAGCCCGAGTTGGCACTGGTGCCAGCTTGGGTCTGGGAGGCATCCTGAGAATCGGGGATTTTCAGGAGCCAGCCAGCCAGTCCGGGTCACAGGCCCCCAAACATAAACTCCGGCCCTTCCCTCTGAAACAAACTCACCACGCCCGGTTCCTGATGGCAGATTGTAGGACCCTAGTGGCACTATCAAACAGCACGAGTTGGCACTGGTGCCAGCTTGGGTCTGGGAGGCATCCTGAGAATCGGGGATTTTCAGGAGCCAGCCGCCAGTCCGGGTCACAGGCCCCCAAACATAAACTCCGGCCCTTTCCCTCTGAAACAAAAACTCACCAGCCCTGGTTCCTGGTGGCAGATTGTAGGACTCCGTTGGCACTATCAAACCAGCCCGAGTTGGCACTGGCCAGCTTGGGTCTGGGAGGCATCCTGAGAATCGGGATTTTTAGGAGCCAGCCAGCCAGTCCGGGTCACAGGCCCCCAAACATAGTCCGGCCCTTTCCCTCTGAAACAAAACTCACCAGCCCTGGTTCCTGGTGTCAGATTGTAGGACTCCGTTGGCACTATCAAACCAGCCCGAGTTGGCACTGGTGCCAGCTTGGGTCTGGGAGGCATCCTGAGAATCGGGATTTTCAGGAGCCAGCCGGCCAGACCGGGTCACAGGCCCCAAACATAAACTCCGGCCCTTTCCCTCTGAAACAAAACTCACCAGCCCTGGTTCCTGGTGTCAGATTGTAGGACTCCGTTGGCACTATCAAACCAGCCCGAGTTGGCACTGGGGCCAGCTTGGGTCTGGGAGGCATCCTGAGAATCGGGGATTTTCAGGAGCCAGCCAGCCAGTCCGGGCCACAGGCCCCCAAACATAAAGTCCGGCCCTTCCCTCTGAAACAAAACTCACCAGCCCGGTTCTTATGTAGATTGTAGGACTCCGTTGGCACTATCAAACCAGCCGAGTTGGCACTGGTGCCAGCTTGGGTCTGGGAGGCATCCTGAGAATCGGGGATTTTCAGGAGCCAGCCAGCCAGTCCGGGTCACAGGCCCCCAACCATAAACTCCGGCCCTTCCCCTCTGAAACAAAACTCACCAGCCCTGGTTCTTGATGGCAGATTGTAGGACCCTAGTGGCACTATCAAACAGCACGAGTTGGCACTGGTGCCAGCTTGGGTCTGGGAGGCATCCTGAGAATCGGGGATTTTCAGGAGCCAGCCGCCAGTCCGGGTCACAGGCCCCCAAACATAAACTCCGGCCCTTTCCCTCTGAAAAAACTCACCAGCCCTGGTTCCTGGTGGCAGATTGTAGGACTCCGTTGGCACTATCAAACCAGCCCGAGTTGGCACTGGGCCAGCTTGGGTCTGGGAGGCATCCTGAGAATCGGGGATTTTCAGGAGCCAGCCAGCCAGTCCGGGTCACAGGCCCCCAAACATAAAGTCCGGCCCTTTCCCTCTGAAACAAAACTCACCAGCCCTGGTTCTTAATGGTAGATTGTAGGACTCCGTTGGCACTATCAAACCAGCCCGAGTTGGCACTGGTGCCAGCTTGGGTCTGGGAGGCATCCTGAGAATCGGGGATTTTCAGGAGCCAGCCAGCCAGTCCGGGTCACAGGCCCCCAAACATAAACTCCGGCCCTTTCCCTCTGAAACAAAACTCACACGCCCGGTTCTTGATGCAGATTGTAGGACCCTAGTGGCACTATCAAACAGCACGAGTTGGCACTGGTGCCAGCTTGGGTCTGGGAGGCATCCTGAGAATCGGGGATTTTCAGGAGCCAGCCGGCCAGTCCGGGTCACAGGCCCCCAAACATAAACTCCGGCCCTTTCCCTCTGAAAAAACTCACCAGCCCTGGTTCCTGGTGCAAATTGTAGGACTCCGTTGGCACTATCAAACCAGCCCGAGTTGGCACTGGGGCCAGCTTGGGTCTGGGAGGCATCCTGAGAATCGGGGATTTTCAGGAGCCAGCCAGCCAGTCCGGGTCACAGGCCCCCAAACATAAAGTCCGGCCCTTTCCCTCTGAAACAAAACTCACCAGCCCTGGTTCTTAATGGTAGATTGTAGGACTCCGTTGGCACTATCAAACCACCCTGAGTTGGCACTGGTGCCAGCTTGGGTCTGGGAGGCATCCTGAGAATCGGGGATTTTCAGGAGCCAGCCAGCCAGTCCGGGTCACAGGCCCCCAACCATAAACTCCGGCCCTTCCCCTCTGAAACAAAACTCACCACGCTCCGGTTCCTGATGGCAGATTGTAGGACCCTAGTGGCACTATCAAAACAGCACGAGTTGGCACTGGTGCCAGCTTGGGTCTGGGAGGCATCCTGAGAATCGGGGATTTTCAAGGAGCCAGCCGCCAGTCCGGGTCACAGGCCCCCAAACATAAACTCCGGCCCTTTCCCTCTGAAACAAAACTCACCAGCCCTGGTTCTTAATGTAGATTGTAGGACTCCGTTGGCACTATCAAACCACCCGAGTTGGCACTGGGGCCAGCTTGGGTCTGGGAGGCATCCTGAGAATCGGGGATTTTCAGGAGCCAGCCAGCCAGTCCGGGTCACAGGCCCCCAAACATAAACTCCGGCCCTTCCCTCTGAAACAAAACTCACACGCTCCGGTTCCTGATGGCAGATTGTAGGACCCTAGTGGCACTATCAAACCAGCCCGAGTTGGCACTGGTGCCAGCTTGGGTCTGGGAGGCATCCTGAGAATCGGGGATTTTCAGGAGCCAGCCAGCCAGACCGGGTCACAGGCCCCCAAACATAAACTCCGGCCCTTTCCCTCTGAAACAAAACTCACCAGCCCTGGTTCTTATGGTAGATTGTAGGACTGTTGGCACTATCAAACCAGCCCGAGTTGGCACTGGTGCCAGCTTGGGTCTGGGAGGCATCCTGAGAATCGGGGATTTTCAGGAGCCAGCCGGCCAGACCGGGTCACAGGCCCCAAACATAAACTCCGGCTCTTCCCCTCTGAAACAAAACTCACCAGCCCTGGTTCCTGGTGTCAGATTGTAGGACTCAGTTGGCACTATCAAACCAGCCCGAGTTGGCACTGGGGCCAGCTTGGGTCTGGGAGGCATCCTGAGAATCGGGGATTTTCAGGAGCCAGCCAGCCAGTCCGGGCCACAGGCCCCCAAACATACTCCGGCCCTTTCCCTCTGAAACAAAACTCACCAGCCCTGGTTCTTAATGGTAGATTGTAGGACTCCGTTGGCACTATCAAACCAGCCCGAGTTGGCACTGGTGCCAGCTTGGGTCTGGGAGGCATCCTGAGAATCGGGGATTTTCAGGAGCCAGCCAGCCAGTCCGGGTCACAGGCCCCCAACCATAAACTCCGGCCCTTCCCCTCTGAAACAAAACTCACACGCTCCGGTTCCTGTGGCAGATTGTAGGACCCTTGGCACTATCAAACCAGCCCGAGTTGGCACTGGTGCCAGCTTGGGTCTGGGAGGCATCCTGAGAATCGGGATTTTCAGGAGCCAGCCGGCCAGTCCGGGTCACAGGCCCCCAAACATAAACTCCGGCCCTTCCCCTCTGAAACAAAACACACCAGCCCTGGTTCCTGGTGTCAGATTGTAGGACTCAGTTGGCACTATCAAACCACCCGAGTTGGCACTGGGGCCAGCTTGGGTCTGGGAGGCATCCTGAGAATCGGGGTTTTTAGGAGCCAGCCGGCCAGTCCGGGCCACAGGCCCCCAAACATAAAGTCCGGCCCTTTCCCTCTGAAACAAAACTCACCAGCCCTGGTTCTTAATGGTAGATTGTAGGACTCCGTTGGCACTATCAAACCAGCCCGAGTTGGCACTGGTGCCAGCTTGGGTCTGGGAGGCATCCTGAGAATCGGGGATTTTCAGGAGCCAGCCAGCCAGTCCGGGTCACAGGCCCCCAAACATAAACTCCGGCCCTTTCCCCTCTGAAACAAAACTCACCACGCCTCTGGTTCTTGATGGCAGATTGTAGGACCTATTGGCACTATCAAACAGCCCGAGTTGGCACTGGTGCCAGCTTGGGTCTGGGAGGCATCCTGAGAATCGGGGATTTTCAGGAGCCAGCCGCCAGTCCGGGTCACAGGCCCCCAAACATAAACTCCGGCCCTTTCCCTCTGAAACAAAACTCACCAGCCCTGGTTCCTGGTGGCAGATTGTAGGACTCCGTTGGCACTATCAAACCAGCCGAGTTGGCACTGGGCCAGCTTGGGTCTGGGAGGCATCCTGAGAATCGGGGATTTTCAGCCAGCCAGCCAGTCCGGGCCACAGGCCCCAAACATAAAGTCCGGCCCTTTCCCTCTGAAACAAAACTCACCAGCCCTGGTTCTTATGGTAGATTGTAGGACTCCGTTGGCACTATCAAACCAGCCTGAGTTGGCACTGGTGCCAGCTTGGGTCTGGGAGGCATCCTGAGAATCGGGGATTTTCAGGAGCCAGCCGGCCAGTCCGGGTCACAGGCCCCCAACATAAACTCCGGCCCTTCCCCTCTGAAACAAAACACACACGCTCTGGTTCTGATGGCAGATTGTAGGACCCTAGTGGCACTATCAAACAGCACGAGTTGGCACTGGTGCCAGCTTGGGTCTGGGAGGCATCCTGAGAATCGGGGATTTTCAGGAGCCAGCCGGCCAGTCCGGGTCACACCCCCCAAACATAAACTCCGGCCCTTCCCTCTGAAAACAAACTCACCAGCCCTGGTTCCTGGTGGCAGATGTAGGACTCCGTTGGCACTATCAAACCAGCCCGAGTTGGCACTGGGCCAGCTTGGGTCTGGGAGGCATCCTGAGAATCGGGGATTTTCAGGAGCCAGCCAGCCAGTCCGGGCCACAGGCCCCCAAACATAAAGTCCGGCCCTTTCCCTCTGAAACAAACTCACCAGCCCTGTTTCTTAATGGTAGATGGTAGGACTCCGTTGGCACTATCAAACCAGCCCGAGTTGGCACTGGTGCCAGCTTGGGTCTGGGAGGCATCCTGAGAATCGGGGATTTTCAGGAGCCAGCCGGCCAGACCGGGTCACAGGCCCCCAAACATAAACTCCCGGCTCTTCCCCTCTGAAACAAAACACACCAGCCCTGGTTCCTGTGTCAGATTGTAGGACTCAGTTGGCACTATCAAACCAGCCCGAGTTGGCACTGGGCCAGCTTGGGTCTGGGAGGCATCCTGAGAATCGGGGATTTTCAGGAGCCAGCCAGCCAGTCCGGGCCACAGGCCCCAAACATAACTCCGGCCCTTTCCCTCTGAAACAAAACTCACCAGCCCTGGTTCTTAATGGTAGATTGTAGGACTCCGTTGGCACTATCAAACCAGCCCGAGTTGGCACTGGTGCCAGCTTGGGTCTGGGAGGCATCCTGAGAATCGGGGATTTTCAGGAGCCAGCCAGCCAGTCCGGGTCACAGGCCCCCAACCATAAACTCCGGCCCTTCCCTCTGAAACAAACTCACACGCTCCGGTTCCTGATGGCAGATTGTAGGACCCTAGTTGGCACTATCAAACCAGCACGAGTTGGCACTGGTGCCAGCTTGGGTCTGGGAGGCATCCTGAGAATCGGGGATTTTCAGGAGCCAGCCGGCCAGTCCGGGTCACAGGCCCCCAAACATAAACTCCGGCCCTTTCCCTCTGAAAAAAAACTCACCAGCCCTGGTTCCTGGTGGCAATTGTAGGACTCCTTGGCACTATCAACCCCCGAGTTGGCACTGGTGCCAGCTTGGGTCTGGGAGGCATCCTGAGAATCGGGGATTTTCAGGAGCCAGCCAGCCAGTCCGGGCACAGGCCCCCAAACATAAAGTCCGCCCTTTCCCTCTGAAACAAAATCACCAGCCCTGGTTCTGTGTCAGATTGTAGGACTCCGTTGGCACTATCAAACCAGCCCGAGTTGGCACTGGTGCCAGCTTGGTCTGGGAGGCATCCTGAGAATCGGGGATTTTCAGGAGCCAGCCGCCAGACCGGGTCACAGGCCCCCAAACATAAACTCCGGCCCTTTCCCTCTGAAACAAAACTCACCAGCCCTGGTTCCTGGGTCAGATTGTAGGACTCAGTTGGCACTATCAAACAGCCCGAGTTGGCACTGGGGCCAGCTTGGGTCTGGGAGGCATCCTGAAATCGGGATTTTCAGGAGCCAGCCAGCCAGTCCGGGCCACAGGCCCCCAAACATAAACTCCGGCCCTTTCCCTCTGAAACAAAACTCACCAGCCCTGGTTCTTATGGTAGATGGTAGGACTCCGTTGGCACTATCAAACCAGCCCGAGTTGGCACTGGTGCCAGCTTGGGTCTGGGAGGCATCCTGAGAATCGGGGATTTTCAGGAGCCAGCCAGCCAGTCCGGGTCACAGGCCCCCAAACATAAACTTCCGGCCCTTCCCCTCTGAAACAAAACTCACACCTCCGGTTCTTGATGGCAGATTGTAGGACCTAGTGGCACTATCAAACCAGCACGAGTTGGCACTGGTGCCAGCTTGGGTCTGGGAGGCATCCTGAGAATCGGGGATTTTCAGGAGCCAGCCGCCAGTCCGGGTCACAGGCCCCCAAACATAAACTCCGGCCCTTTCCCTCTGAAAAAACTCACCAGCCCTGGTTCCTGGTGGCAAATTGTAGGACTCCATTGGCACTATCAAACCAGCCCGAGTTGGCACTGGGGCCAGCTTGGGTCTGGGAGGCATCCTGAGAATCGGGGATTTTCAGGAGCCAGCCAGCCAGTCCGGGTCACAGGCCCCCAAACATAAAGTCCGGCCCTTTCCCTCTGAAACAAAACTCCCAGCCCTGGTTCTTAATGTAGATTGTAGGACTCCGTTGGCACTATCAAACCAGCCTGAGTTGGCACTGGTGCCAGCTTGGGTCTGGGAGGCATCCTGAGAATCGGGGATTTTCAGGAGCCAGCCAGCCAGTCCGGGTCACAGGCCCCCAACCATAAACTCCGGCCTTTCCCCTCTGAAACAAACTCACACGCTCCGGTTCTTGATGGCAGATTGTAGGACCCTAGTGGCACTATCAAAACAGCACGAGTTGGCACTGGTGCCAGCTTGGGTCTGGGAGGCATCCTGAGAATCGGGGATTTTCAGGAGCCAGCCGGCCAGTCCGGGTCACAGGCCCCCAAACATAAACTCCGGCCCTTTCCCTCTGAAAAAAACTCACCAGCCCTGGTTCCTGGTGGCAAATTGTAGGACTCCGTTGGCACTATCAAACCAGCCCGAGTTGGCACTGGGGCCAGCTTGGGTCTGGGAGGCATCCTGAGAATCGGGGATTTTCAGGAGCCAGCCAGCCAGTCCGGGTCACAGGCCCCCAAACATAGTCCGGCCCTTTCCCTCTGAAACAAAACTCACCAGCCCTGGTTCTTAATGGTAGATTGTAGGACTCCGTTGGCACTATCAAACCACCCTGAGTTGGCACTGGTGCCAGCTTGGGTCTGGGAGGCATCCTGAGAATCGGGGATTTTCAGGAGCCAGCCAGCCAGTCCGGTCACAGGCAGGCCCCCAACCATAAACTCCGGCCCTTTCCCTCTGAAACAAAACTCACACGCTCCGGTTCCTGATGGCAGATTGTAGGACCCTATTGGCACTATCAAACAGCACGAGTTGGCACTGGTGCCAGCTTGGGTCTGGGAGGCATCCTGAGAATCGGGGATTTTCAGGAGCCAGCCGGCCAGACCGGGTCACAGGCCCCAAACATAAAGTCCGGCCCTTTCCCTCTGAAACAAACTCACCAGCCCTGGTTCTTAATGGTAGATTGTAGGACTCCGTTGGCACTATCAAACCACCCGAGTTGGCACTGGGCCAGCTTGGGTCTGGGAGGCATCCTGAGAATCGGGGATTTTCAGGAGCCAGCCAGCCAGTCCGGGTCACAGGCCCCCAAACCATAAACTCCGGCCTTCCCCTCTGAAACAAAACTCCACGCTCCGGTTCCTGATGGCAGATTGTAGGACCCAGTGGCACTATCAAAACAGCACGAGTTGGCACTGGTGCCAGCTTGGGTCTGGGAGGCATCCTGAGATCGGGGATTTTCAGGAGCCAGCCGGCCAGTCCGGGTCACAGGCCCCCAAACATAAACTCCGGCCCTTTCCCTCTGAAAAAAACTCACCAGCCCTGGTTCCTGGTGGCAATTGTAGGACTCCATTGGCACTATCAAACCAGCCCGAGTTGGCACTGGGGCCAGCTTGGGTCTGGGAGGCATCCTGAGAATCGGGGATTTTCAGGAGCCAGCCAGCCAGTCCGGGCCACAGGCCCCCAAACATAAAGTCCGGCCCTTTCCCTCTGAAACAAAACTCACCAGCCCTGGTTCCTGTGGTAGATTGTAGGACTCCGTTGGCACTATCAAACCAGCCCGAGTTGGCACTGGTGCCAGCTTGGGTCTGGGAGGCATCCTGAGAATCGGGGATTTTCAGGAGCCAGCCGGCCAGACGGGTCACAGGCCCCAAACCATAAACTCCGGCTCTTCCCCTCTGAAACAAACTCACCAGCCCTGGTTCTGGGTCAGATTGTAGGACTCAGTTGGCACTATCAAACACCCGAGTTGGCACTGGGGCCAGCTTGGGTCTGGGAGGCATCCTGAGAATCGGGATTTTGGAGCCAGCCAGCCAGTCCGGCCACAGGCCCCCAAACATAAACTCCGGCCCTTTCCCTCTGAAACAAAACTCACCAGCCCTGGTTCTTATGGTAGATTGTAGGACTCCGTTGGCACTATCAAACCAGCCGAGTTGGCACTGGTGCCAGCTTGGTCTGGGAGCATCCTGAGAATCGGGGATTTTCAGGAGCCAGCCAGCCAGTCCGGTCACAGGCCCCCACCATAAACTCCGGCCCTTCCCCTCTGAAACAAAACTCACACGCTCTGGTTCTTGATGGCAGATTGTAGGACCCTAGTGGCACTATCAAAACAGCACGAGTTGGCACTGGTGCCAGCTTGGGTCTGGGAGGCATCCTGAGAATCGGGGATTTTCAGGAGCCAGCCGCCAGTCCGGGTCACAGGCCCCCAAACATAAACTCCGGCCCTTTCCCTCTGAAAAAAACTCACCAGCCCTGGTTCCTGGTGGCAATTGTAGGACTCCGTTGGCACTATCAAACCAGCCCGAGTTGGCACTGGGCCAGCTTGGGTCTGGGAGGCATCCTGAGAATCGGGGATTTTCAGGAGCCAGCCAGCCAGTCCGGGTCACAGGCCCCCAAACATAAAGTCCGGCCCTTTCCCTCTGAAACAAAACTCACCAGCCCTGGTTCTTAATGGTAGATTGTAGGACTCCGTTGGCACTATCAAACCAGCCTGAGTTGGCACTGGTGCCAGCTTGGGTCTGGGAGGCATCCTGAGAATCGGGGATTTTCAGGAGCCAGCCAGCCAGTCCGGGTCACAGGCCCCCAACATAACTCCGGCCCTTTCCCCTCTGAAACAAAACTCACACGCTCCGGTTCTTGATGGCAGATTGTAGACCTAGTGGCACTATCAAACAGCACGAGTTGGCACTGGTGCCAGCTTGGGTCTGGGAGGCATCCTGAGAATCGGGGATTTTCAGGAGCCAGCCGGCCAGACCAGGTCACAGGACCCCAAACATAAACTCCGGCCCTTTCCCTCTGAAAAAAAACTCACCAGCCCTGGTTCCTGGTGTCAGATTGTAGGACTCAGTTGGCACTATCAAACCAGCCCGAGTTGGCACTGGGGCAAGCTTGGGTCTGGGAGGCATCCTGAGAATCGGGGATTTTTAGGAGCCAGCCAGCCAGTCCGGCCCACAGGCCCCCAAACATAAAGTCCGGCCCTTTCCCTCTGAAACAAAACTCACCAGCCCTGGTTCTTGGTGGTAGATTGTAGGACTCCGTTGGCACTATCAAACCAGCCCGAGTTGGCACTGGTGCTAGCTTGGGTCTGGGAGGCATCCTGAGAATCGGGGATTTTCAGGAGCCAGCCGGCCAGACCGGGTCACAGGCCCCCAACCATAAACTCCGGCTCTTCCCCTCTGAAACAAACCCAGCCCTGGTTCTTGATGTAGATTGTAGGACTCCGTGGCACTATCAAACCAGCCCGAGTTGGCACTGGTGCCAGCTTGGTCTGGGAGGCATCCTGAGAATCGGGGATTTTCAGGAGCCAGCCGCCAGTCCGGGTCACAGGCCCCCAAACATAAACTCCGGCCCTTTCCCCTCTGAAACAAAACACACCAGCCCTGGTTCCTGGTGTCAGATTGTAGGACTCAGTTGGCACTATCAAACCAGCCCGAGTTGGCACTGGGGCCAGCTTGGGTCTGGGAGGCATCCTGAGAATCGGGATTTTCAGGAGCCAGCCAGCCAGTCCGGGCACAGGCCCCCAAACATAAACTCCGGCCCTTCCCCTCTGAAACAAAACTCACACGCTCCGGTCCTGATGGCAGATTGTAGGACCCTAGTGGCACTATCAAACAGCCCGAGTTGGCACTGGGGCCAGCTTGGTCTGGGAGGCATCCTGAGAATCGGGATTTTCAGGAGCCAGCCAGCCATTCCGGGCCACAGGCCCCCAAACATAAACTCCTGCCCTTTCCCTCTGAAACAAAACTCACCAGCCCTGGTTCTTATGGCAGATTGTAGGACTCCGTTGGCACTATCAAACCAGCCCGAGTTGGCACTGTGGCCAGCTTGGGTCTGGGAGGCATCCTGAGAATCGGGGATTTTCAGGAGCCAGCCAGCCAGTCCGGTCACAGGCCCCCAAACATAAACTCCGGCCCTTTCCCTCTGAAACAAAACTCACCAGCCCTGGTTCTTATGGTAGATTGGTAGGACTCCGTTGGCACTATCAAACCAGCCTGAGTTGGCACTGGTGCCAGCTTGGGTCTGGGAGGCATCCTGAGAATCGGGATTTTCAGGAGCCAGCCAGGCAGTCCGGGTCACAGGCCCCCACCATAAACTCCGGCCCTTCCCTCTGAAACAAAACTCACACGCTCCGGTTCTTGATGGCAGATTGTAGGACCCTAGTGGCACTATCAAACCAGCCTGAGTTGGCACTGGTGCCAGCTTGGGTCTGGGAGGCATCCTGAGAATCGGGGATTTTCAGGAGCCAGCCGGCCAGTCGGGTCACAGGCCCCCAAACATAAACTCCGGCCCTTTCCCCTCTGAAAAAAACTCACCAGCCCTGGTTCCTGGTGGCAAATTGTAGGACTCCGTTGGCACTATCAAACCAGCCGAGTTGGCACTGGGCCAGCTTGGGTCTGGGAGGCATCCTGAGAATCGGGGATTTTTAGGAGCCAGCCAGCCAGTCCGGGCCACAGGCCCCCAAACATAAACTCCGGCCCTTTCCCTCTGAAACAACTCACCAGCCCTGGTTCTTAATGGTAGATGGTAGGACTCCGTTGGCACTATCAAACCAGCCCGAGTTGGCACTGGTGCTAGCTTGGGTCTGGGAGGCATCCTGAGAATCGGGGATTTTCAGGAGCCAGCCGGCCAGACCGGTTCACAGGCCCCCAAACATAACTCCGGCTCTTCCCCTCTGAAACAAAACACACCAGCCCTGGTTCCTGGTGTCAGATTGTAGGACTCAGTTGGCACTATCAACCAGCCCGAGTTGGCACTGGGGCCAGCTTGGGTCTGGGAGGCATCCTGAGAATCGGGATTTTCAGGAGCCAGCCAGCCAGTCCGGGCCACAGGCCCCCAAACATAAAGTCCGGCCTTTCCCTCTGAAACAAAACTCACCAGCCCTGGTTTCTTAATGGTAGATTGTAGGACTCCGTTGGCACTATCAAACCAGCCTGAGTTGGCACTGGTGCCAGCTTGGGTCTGGGAGGCATCCTGAGAATCGGGGATTTTCAGGAGCCAGCCAGCCAGTCCGCACAGGCCCCCACCATAAACTCCGGCCCTTCCCTCTGAAACAAAACTCTCACCGCTCCGGTTCCTGATGGCAGATTGTAGGACCCTAGTGGCACTATCAAAACCAGCACGAGTTGGCACTGGTGCCAGCTTGGGTCTGGGAGGCATCCTGAGAATCGGGGATTTTCAGGAGCCAGCCGGCCAGACCGGGTCACAGGCCCCCAACCATAACTCCGGCTCTTCCCTCTGAAACAAAACACACCAGCCCTGTTCCTGGTGTCAGATTGTAGGACTCAGTTGGCACTATCAAACCAGCCCGAGTTGGCACTGGGCCAGCTTGGGTCTGGGAGGCATCCTGAGAATCGGGGATTTTCAGGAGCCAGCCAGCCAGTCCGGGCCACAGGCCCCCAAACATAAAGTCCGCCCTTTCCCTCTGAAACAAAACTCACCAGCCCTGGTTCTTAATGGTAGATGTAGGACTCCGTTGGCACTATCAAACCAGCCTGAGTTGGCACTGGTGCCAGCTTGGGTCTGGGAGGCATCCTGAGAATCGGGGATTTTCAGGAGCCAGCCAGCCAGTCCGGGTCACAGGCCCCCAACCATACTCCGCCCTTCCCCTCTGAAACAAAACTCACCGCCCGGTTCTTGATGGCAGATTGTAGGACCCTAGTGGCACTATCAAACAGCACGAGTTGGCACTGGTGCCAGCTTGGGTCTGGGAGGCATCCTGAGAATCGGGGATTTTCAGGAGCCAGCCGGCCAGACCGGGTCACAGGCCCCAAACATAACTCCGGCTCTTCCCTCTGAAACAAAACACACCAGCCCTGTTCCTGGTGTCAGATTGTAGACTCAGTTGGCACTATCAAACCAGCCCGAGTTGGCACTGGGGCCAGCTTGGGTCTGGGAG
>JAFCGX010000587.1:0-85555 GCA_019023105.1 Diglossa brunneiventris
TTAAACAATATGCTTTGCCTTCTGGGGCCAGGGAAGGCATCAAACCGGTTATCCAGGATTTGCGTGACCAAGGAATAATAATTAATACACACTCCCCTTTAATTCACCTGTATGGCCAGTCCGAAAGCCCCATGGCCAATGGAGGCTTACAGTAGGTTATCGCAGGCTTAATGCCAACACTGACCCTCTGACTGCAGCAGTGCCAAATTTAGCTGAATTAATAACATCAATACAAGAAAAGGCTCACACAATCATGGCAACAATAGATGTCAAAGACATGTTCTTCATGATACCTATACAGCCAGACGACATGGATGGCTTTGCTTTCACATGGAGGGACAACAGTACACATTTACTAGATTGCCACAAGGCTACAAACATTCTCCAACCTTAGCCCACCACGCTCTAGCTAAGAATTAGAAAAAATACCTAAATCTGACACTGTAACTGTTTATCAGTACATTGATGACATTTTGGTAGGAGGAGAGGAATTGAGGAGGTGGGGGAACTCCAGCAGAAGATAATCTCACATCTGGAAAGCCTAGATTTGAAGGTTCCCCCGGAGAAAATCCAGAAGCCCTCTCAGGAAGTAAAATGTCTGGGAATCTGGTGGCGATCTGGAAGCACATGTATCCCACCTGACACTTTAACTTCTTTAGAGCAGATGAAAATGCCTGAAAACAAAAAAGACCTCCAGCAAGCCTTAGGACTATTAGTATTCTGGAGGAAACATATCCCAGACTTCTCAATCATAGCTAGGCCCCTTTATAACTTATTAAGGAAAGGAGTCAAATGGGATTGGACTCCTTCTCAGGAAGAAGCATTACAATTACTGATTTTTGAAGCCACTGCACATCAGGCATTGGGAGCCATCCACCCTACAGACCCTTTTCAAGTGGAATGGGGATTCGCCTCCTCTGGACTATCAATACACATTTGGCAGCGGGGTCCTGAGGGTCCAACAAGACCTGTTAGTTTCTTTTCCCGTGGTTTTAAAGATGCTGAGAAGAGGTACACTACCTGGGAAAAGGGATTGTTTGTTGTTAGCTTAGCTCTCATTGAAGTAGAAAAAGTTACAGGACAGCAAGCTATCATATTGAGAGGTCCCTTCAAGGTAATTAAAACTGTCACCAGTGGGACACCACCACCTGATGGCATAGCCCAAAAATCATCAGTCAGAAAGTGGTATGCCCAGATAGAATGCTACTGTAATACCTTTCCTGTCACAGAAGGAGCTGCAAAATTTTTAGCAATACAAGACACTGAGAGCCTGGACAGCGGCCAAGACAAACCTGCTTCTGTAATAAAGGTGGCACCACCCTTCTGGTCTGAGTTAGCAGCAAACTGCTGGTTTACAGATGCCTGCTCAAAACGGGAAGGGAAGACTTGGAAATATAAGGCGGCTGCCTTACATATTTCATCTGGAGAAAAAATTATTACTGAGGGGGAGGGCAGCGCTCAGGTTGGGGAACTCCTAGCTGTCTGGAGTGTTTTCCAACACGAGGCACAGAATACTTCTCCTGTCTACATCTACACTGATTCATATGCAGTATATAAAGGTTGTACTGAGTGGCTCCCTTTTTGGCAACAGAATGGCTGGGAAGTCAACAGAATCCCAGTGTGGCAGAAAGAGAAATGGCAAGAAATCCTAGAAGTTGCTAGTAAAGGGAATTTCTTGATTGGCTGGGTAGCCTCTCACCAAACAGACGGGAATCAGGCGGAGAATGGAACAACAAAGCTGATGAACTAGCAAGGCTTAGCCCCCTGAAAAAGGAAACAATCTCAGAGGATTGGAGTCAACTATTAGAATGGTTGCATGTAAAAAGACAGCACACGGGTGCAAAGGATTTGTATCAGGAAGCACATGCCCGTGGCTGGCCGGTTACCAGAGAAATGTGTAAAACATGCATATCGGCCTGCGAACAGTGTCGCAAGCGACTAGAAAGGCATCCTTTAGAGGATGACCCTCTGCATTTGAGGAAAGATAAAGGCTTGTGGGAAGCGTGGCAGGTAGATGACATTGGTCCTTTTAAAAAGTCAGGAGGTAAACATTTTGTGTTAGTAGGAGTGGAAATTGTGTCTGGATTGGTACAGGCTGATGCTTTTAAAAGAGCCACAGGAGATAATACAGTCAAAGCTTTGCAGGAGTGGTTTGGAACTTTTCCTAAGCCGCAGGAAATTCAGTCAGACAACGGGTCTCACTTTACTGCTAAGGTAGTACAAGATTGGGCCAGAACCGAAGGCATAAAGTGGACTTTTCACACTCCTTACTACCCTCAAGCTAACGGGATCGTGGAAAGGACAAATGGCCTTTTAAAACGATTCCTTAAGCCACAGAAAGCAAATTGGGACTGTCGGCTGTGGGAAGCAGTTAAAGGGGTAAATAGCAGCTGGGGAGTGAATGGCTGCCCTAAAGTTACTGCTTTCTACCCCACACCTCCAAGCATTATCCCCTCGCTGCAGGGTCCTGACGACCCAAATAATCCATCACATTACCCTGGACAACCTGTCCTAGTGGACCACCCCACGGTGGGCGAGGTACCACTTGTGCTGAAAACCCCTCTGAATAAATATGCATGGATAGCCTCTGACGCTCTTGGAAAAGAGCACCGCATACACACACGCTGGATAATCCCTTCCTTTTAACTCTTTTCTGCCTCTCAATGGCAGGATTTTTTGTTGCTTTTGCTTTTACAGGAGAACCCCGAGGGACATGAGAGCCATCTGAAACATGATACCGCTGCTAATACTTTTCTGCATCCTACCACAATTACATGGACAGCCTCCCGATGAGCAATTGTGGCCTGAAGCCACCATCCAGCACACCAATGTTCTTGGTCATACCCCAAGGACCGTCGCCCGAGCTTGGCGACCCTAGTGTTGCATGACTCCAAAATATACCCACCAAATGAGTGGAGATGGGACCAAAACGACTTGATCAGAACCTTAACGGGAACGGTTGGTGAGTCAGTAGTGGTAGCATGCAGAAAAGTGGAAGGAACCCTCCATGAAAAAGCCACCTCCATTATAATTGCTGGAAATTTTTTGGAGGCAGGCGGAAAGAATCATCTAGACATCCCTTCAGCAAAACTGTGCCCCACAAAGAAATGGGGGTGTTCTGAAACAACAAAACCCCTCACTCTGTGTTGCCGCCAGGAACACATTGGTAGTGCTGTCTTAGGTCCCAAAACTAACAATGTTGCAATTACAAGACATTGTAATGATGAATCACCTGACTGCTGGTACAGTTTTGTTTTGGTAAAACCTACTTATGTGACATGTCGCTGGCAGAATGATACAGCTGACTCATTAGGGTTAAGAGGCCTGGTTTACAAATTTCAGATAAACGCTGTACCAAAACCCACACCGAGCACCGCAATAACACTCCCTCAGAATGAAAGTGTGAAGCCCATTCTTAACACATCTCAACAGGCAGACATTGCTAGACCCCCACGGAGCCCAATAAGCACAACAACCACACCCCAATTGTGTGGCAGGAGAAACCAAAGGCCCTTTTTCCCAGTGGCCCTGGTCTCAAGCCTTTTTGCAGTCTACAGGATCTATGGGAGATGTTACAGGTCTAAATTTGCTAACAGCAGTAACACATGAAGATAAGTTATACACTAGACAAGAATGGGAAAAACATGACACCTGGCAGCTTCAAGGAATAGTGGGAGAAAAAATTAACATTGGATGCCGAATGGTTAATGGGTCTGACTATAGCAAGGCAACTGCAATCAGTGTTTCCACAGACCAGGCAGGCAAACAAGAGCAAGTCTGTAAGTACTCAAGCGTACGGGACTGCTGGCACAGTTTTACATTGACTCACACTGTGGAGGTAGTTTGTCTCTGGTCCAAGAAACTTCAAGGCCTTTCCTTTAAATTTGTAATATATGTTGAACCCTATGTTACCACTGTTACCACTTCACCTGCACCACCGGTCATACTCATTCCAAAAATCTTCGAAATTGGACCTTATATAATCAGGAAAACTGGCCAACAACAAACACTATTCAATCCGGCATGGTCTCTCAAACAGGTCAAATTACTAATGCAGAACAATGTTTCTGACATTCAGCCAGCCTGTTCTCCGTTTTTGCAAACCTCTTTTGAAGGCTGGACCACCTGGCTTCGGAAACGAAGCTCTTTTAAAACAAGAACACCAAGGGACGTGACCGGTGTTGCGGGTACAGGATTGGGAATTCTGAATAGCATTGATTCTGAAATACTAATGAACAAATTGGCTGCTACAACTAGAGATCTGACTAAATTACAGCAACCACTAAGATCATCTCTGTTAGCCCTGGGGACACACCAGTGGCTGCTGTCAAACATTTTGCCATATTGGGAGAGAGTAAACGTGGATGACCACAAATTAGTAATTGATGCACTTAGTGCTACAGAAAACAATGTTTCCTTAGCTCTCAGCTGTATCCAGGCACAATTGTGGATGCAGTCAGTCTCTGCCTCAATTATAAGAGAAGGCGAGGAAGGCACTTTCCCCACAGAAATTCGGAAAATAGTTTGGGACAGTGCCACTGGCTTTGAAAAGAATTCCAATCCTGGTGGAACCTGGTGAACTTTACCTATGACCCTGTTTCAAACACAGCCACTGCTTTTGTTTTAACCATACGCAATGCTTCTGTGCATTCGGTTTTCCCTGTTATTGCATTAGGATTAAACCACGACGGAGCTGTTCTCTATCCTACAGAACATAGAGGATGGGCCCGTCAGTCTGATGACAAATGGCAAACTGTTAACCTAGAATCCTGTATTGTCCGAGAACAACAAGGCTTCATCTGTGAAAGCAATGCACTCGTAGCTCAGGATATCTGTTTAGACACAGAGCAAAACATCTGTCATTTTGAAATTCGTCCTAATGAGGCTTCTGAAACAGTTCTTGTATACATAGGCGATGGATGTGCATGCTTTAGAACTATCTGTGATTCTGTGCTTGTAGAAGATGTTGTAGTAGATACAAAGAATCACTCAAACTTCTGTGCTTGTAACTTTACTAAGATTTCAGGATGTGATTTTTCTTATGAAGCTCCAGTTACTTCTCACTACCTACTGCAATCCAACTACACACTGATTCACAAATTGATGCCTACTCCTATTGGGATGGACCTCACCCTGGTGAGACAACTGCTGCTGCATCAGGACCTGGTTGAGATCCTGGAGAAAATCAAGGAAAGCGGACAGAAGACCCTGGTGACTGTTCATCATCATGTGAGACAAATACACCGGGTCATGGAGAGGGTAAAGCAAGATGCCGAGCACAGGTGGTGGGACACCCTCTTTGGGTGGTCACCCACTGCCACAGGTGTTCTGAACAGGGCGTGTCATCCCATTGTTGTCCTTTTGATTCTAATCGTGCTTAGCTTTATCTTGTCAGCAGCCCTGTTCGCTATGAATTGGAGCATGATGAAAAAGCTAAGGAGATTGACATCTAGAATTGATGCACATAGCCTAGCCAATGTCCTCTACACAGTAGACACTCCCAAAACATTTGACACAAAACAATGATGAATTAAGCATATATGCTTTAGAGCAATTTTGATTCCTGAGTATGATTTTGTTAAAGTTATTCTTTTTGATCTGTAGTGAATTGTTTAGAAAATAATTTTTAGAATTAATACTTCTATTATGATTTGTTTGTTGTTCTTGTTTTGATTATCTGTGATTTGTTTCAACTGATTTTTTCGAAATTGTTATACAGATAATATTGTTATAATTAATTAATAATTTCTGAAATTGTTATAAAAGAATATTGATCAATCATTTGTGAAAATTGTTATAATAATCAATACTAATTATGTTTGTTTATTGCTTCCCTTTCTCCCCTCTTTTCTCTTCTTTTCCTTCTTTCTTTCTTTTTCCCCTCCTCTTTCCTATCGTCTCTATTTTTCCGGGTTATGCTACCGACATGTGACGAGTTCTGAAGAACCCGAAGACCAGAGTTCTGCTGATGAAGATCCCTCAAGACAATCGTGAGTCACGGGGTCGTGTGAGAGTCTGTCCAAAATCCTGCATTTTTGCCTCACGACTGTCAAGAAAACTGTTAAGCCAGTGCAGGGTGGAGAAGTTAGCTCACTGTTGATACGCCACACTGAACCTGGACGGGACATTTTGCTTCTTTTGAACAATGCAATGGATTTGGGCTTTCTCCCCGCCCCTTTCGGCCTGGCTGGCTTTGAACCGTGGAAATGGCCTCCTTCCAATGGAAAAGACCCCTCTTGCCTGCCTTCAACCATCGTGACAGACAGGCAGAGATGCGAGCTTCTTCATCAAGGAATCAAAACGAGACGCTCCTCTGCAAGAAACCCCCTTGTACCTTTTTCCAAAGACTGGGACTGAACACCCCCAACTCGGGGGGGGGGTGCACAGTGGTGTGGGGAGAAGGCTGCCCAGAGCAAGCACTGGGGCATGAAAACAATGGCTCTTGCTGGTTACTGGGCTCGGACTCTGTGTACCGGTACCCCCCTGTTCTGTACCTTCTCCCCCCCCTTGACAACCATTGTCTTGGTTATGAAACCACCTCCCTTCCCCCAACAAAAAATAGTATAATTGGGGTCCAGTTCAGCCGTGCCTTTGAGATCTCCCCGGACCTGGTATCCTGCTGAGCTCTTCACGGCTGGACCGAAGAAGCGACGCCACGGTTTCGGTAGCTATAATACCCATTCCCCCCCTTTCCTCCCTCTTTCCCTTGCTTTTTCCTTCTCTCTCCGGTTCCCCACTACACCAACACTCTTCTGTTATGATCTTCAATAAAATTGTACTGATTTTTGTTGCTGTAAATCCCCTGTGTCCTTGATGGTTATTTTTGCACCTTAAAATCCACCCCGTCATCCGTACCACTGGGACGGATCGGGACACACGCCAGACTGCTGGCTGCTGCTGCAGTTAGCCTGGGCTCAGAATCACGCACCCCAACACCTTGTGGCATGCCAATACTTCCTTTCAATCACAATGGTTTTCGTTTTTACCTCCGTGACATCACAGGCATCATTCAACATCTTTTGGGCAAGAAGGAAGATATTATTCCTCTCATTCTACTGATGGGTAAGCTGAAATGCAAAGCAGTTCATTCCAAGTGAAACAGCAATAAAGTCAATAGTAAAACTCACCACCGTTTTGTTTACTACCCTAAATCCTTACTATCCCAAAAGACAAGAACACCTGTAAAAGCCTTGTGGCTGCTTAATTTTTTCCTAGAACTACATGGAAGGGTAAGGGATAAAGGATCCCAAACAATGGTAATCCACAACAAAGCATTCTTGACATCATATTCATCTTTTGCATAGCGAGCTCTTCACCTGATCAAGTGATTCCATTGCAATAGTTTGGAGAGTATCTTCGCGGCTGGGTGTTGTTTGCTTTGAAACCATCTTGATCATTCAGGAACCCAGTAGCAATGAGAAAGTTCAAAAGAAGATAGTGCTACGCATTGATTTTCCTAGATGACAGACGTATTTCTACAACACAGAAGGCTGACCTAATGCTTCCCTACAACATGGCTGGAGTGGCATCCTGTTCCCCATAGGTTTTTCCATTTATTTTTAGCTGCTTTCTTAACAGATGAATGAGCTGAACTAGCTCAAAAAGGAATCCGATAAATGCCAGAGCTTTAAAACAAAACAAAACAACAAAACAAAAAAGATGCAAAATGGTGATTTGTAGGTGCGTTTGAAAATAGAAGTTTTTTGTATTTTTCATAGAGACATGGCATTCTCTAGATTGATATTGCTCCAACGGTTTGAGCTTGTTTTTTTTTTCCCCCATCAATTCTACGTGTTATGCATTCTTTTTGGCCATTTCAGTAAACAGATTTTCTGAAACGCGTGAAAGACGGTCTGAAGTTCGCCTCATTTGCCTCACAACCATTCCCAGGACAGACACTGGGACCCTAAAGACCCTGATGGGAATTCTGGCCGGCCACTGGTGGATGAACGCCAAAAATCCTGAGGCCCCTGAGCAGAATTCTGGCCTGCCAAGTGATTGTTCACAGCTGTGTCTACAGTGACTGCTTCTAGCAGGGCCTACCAAAGGGCTTCACACCCTATATGCTTGCACCTGCTTGGCGACAATAGGCCAGGAATTTTCCCACCTCTTGGCCAAATGAACTTACTGGGGCAACTTGGTAGCCCCCCCATGGAAAATCCTTCATCTGCTCCACTACCACCGTCAGGGATGGAGATTGAAGCGCCCCTACCAAGGACTGAGACCCCCGTAATTCTGATGCAGGGCTGCTGGCCTGACTGAAGTAGGATGCCTGCAAAGTATTGCCTACAGATGTGTTCACTGGACCTAGACTGCTTTCCCATAGAAAGCAGTCCTGAAACAATGTGTGCCACTCACTGCTGATACTGACTTATCCTGCTGAGAATATGGACTGTCTGTACCCGTCTTCAATACCTTTCTCCCCCTCAGCAATTTCAATAGACTTCTTCTTCTTGATTGGATCTGTTCCCCCTCAGCCATTTCAAGATCTGTTTCCGCCCCTCAGCAATGGACTAGAAGAGAACCTTGAGTTAACCAGGACTTTGAGATCTTCCCGACGTGACTAGGCAAACTCTATCGGCTGGACTATGAGGACTTAGTTTCTCTGTGGTTGGTAGCTCCCTCTCTCTTTCTCCCCCTCTTTTCTATTCTTTTCCTCTCCTTAATTCCTTTCACGCATTTACTCTGCTCATTCTATCAAGGTGTATTTGTTTGGATTGATACTGCAATCCCCTTTCCGTGTTGTCTGCTGCACTCCGAGATCAGTTGAACCAACCATCACTCCCCCGCTGCTATTGTCGGATGGTGACAATACCTTCTTTCAAGCTGAAATTGGTTCTAGTCCACATAAACACACTGGTAGGTAAAAGTAGACTCTCAAAGATAACATTCAGAATGTATTTCCCTTCTCTTCCCATTCAAGCAAGTCAAGAAAGCAGATCTTCAGATAACATGCCATGCACATTGAAAAGATTCTGTCCTTATTTGAAGCAACTGAGAAACTCAGACAATGAAATACAGTTCAGACAGATGGAAGGGTCACATATGATGTCACATCTATACTTTCAACGTTTGAATGCAGCAAGATTTCGTGAAGTACAATCCTATCAAATGAAGGTGAATTTGCAGAAGCAATTGAACTGGCTCTGTTTTATAAACACAATGTTTTCTAATGAAACTGAGGATTCAGGAAGGCAACCTTGGAATTCAAAGGATTTAGAAACATACAAATACCAAGACTGGCAGCTCATTAGCTTTAACAGTCTCTTGAAAATAAGATCTACTTTTAACTTCTTCTCTTAGTAGGTCTAAAGACATTAGGAATGAATAATGTCATCAATAAAGAAATAAAAAATTATATATATATATATAAAAACAAACCAAAACAAAACCAAAACAGCTTTCTCAAAAAGCTTGGAGAAACCCGAGAAATGATGATTTTTAGGTGTTAAGTAGTCCTTTAAAAGTTGTCTCTGGGAAAAGAAATAAAAACCACTAATTGTTTCCAAACCTGTAAGGAAGCATGTAAGGGGCAAGAGCCTGTAATAAAACTACTATGCTGGGTTCATCTGTTGAAAGCATTCCAGAATGGTTGAAACTATGAATCACATCAAGTGGGATTAAAAAAAAAAAAAAAAAAAAAAAGAAAAAAGAAGAAAACAAAACATAAGGAAAAAATATTTTGACCATATTTTCCCATTCCAAGATGGTAGAACAGCTTTATTTCATTTTGTTCCTAAGACTGATTTCTAGCTTATGACGTGTTTTAGAATCAAGAGTGAGAGTGTTCACATTGACCATCCAATTTGGATAGATCTCTTTTACTTTGCACAGCAGCAGATATGGTTTAGCACTCCACAATTCAGTCCCCAAAAGTGAATGGGTGTGGCAGATTTAACCCAACTTCCCAGTCCACCAGAATGATCTTGAAAAATGCTTTGCTGTATCTCATTACCTGGACATGCCTCTCTAGCTCCATTTTGAGCTCCTTGATCTGTTATCTACAGGATGAGATCCAATCTAGCTTAGCAAGGATATAGCCTTTCAAAACCACATCTTTTATCTTCTGTATTCATACAAGTACATTTCTACTGCAGGGAACCCTTTGGAAGATCCTAGTTCTTTTGTTTCTCAGATATCTTGTTGCATCAAATAGCTCTTCTTTGAATTTTTTCCCTGCTAAAGTACAGGCTCTGTGCTTAAATGATTGTGACGCTAACTCATGATCATCTATTCTTCAGTCATCCAGAGTATGCAGCAAAGTTTTCTTCTGAGGACATTCATTTGATGAGAAATGCTGAAGGTCTGACTTTAGTTGCAAAGGTCACTGATTGACAGGTTGCAAAATTGTTAAGTCTAGTAAGAGCAGGAAAAGTGTGCTGTTGCTGTGTCTGTAAATGTGGTGTCAGCTGCTGTTGGGATAAAAAGCATGAGCATAAGCAAAGATATCTGCATGGATAGAAAAGAAGCAAAGAAGACATTTGTTGTGATTTCTGCACTAAGGAACAAGAAGAAGTATGAAGCGCTAATTTCAGTGGCTAAGACAGTATCATCCTTGGGCCAGTTCTCTTCATCATCTTTTGAACAAGCTGGACACAGCACTTGAAGAAATATTAAGCAACTTTGCCAAAGACACTAAATTGGGAGGAGCTGTGAACTAACTCCCTTGAGGGCACAGAGACCTTGCAGAGAGATCTTGCCAAATAGGAGAGATGGGCAATTATTGCTGGCCGGGAGTCTATGCACAAATCACAAAAGGGGCGGGACTGCTGGGGACGACGTCTCAAGCTGTTGTGTTTTCCAGCATCAGTCTCATTACATGGTGATGACAATGGGAAGCTGCCAGCAACTCACATCCCCAGCAGCAGACAAAGAACTGAAGAAGTTCTTAAGTTACAACTTCCTTTCAAAGTTTTTTGACCAATCACACAAAGCAAAAGCATATTGACAGTAGTTCTATCCAGTCACTAGAAGCACATGTAGCTGTGGTTAAAACAATGCTTGCTTCTTTCGAAGAAAAGACCTGCTTGTAAACCTTAAGACACAATGCACAGAGCTCCATGATGAAGCTTAGAACTTCCCAACATCTGGCTAGATGTACTTTGCTGTAGCTTAGGGAGTTCTTCTAGACAAGCGTGAATACACAGACCATTGTTCTATTTGTCCTTACTATTCTACTTCTGATCTAATTTTTTCTGCTGACAAACCTTATGACTACTGCTTAGCTCCAATCACAGTTCTGCTGTCTCTGAGGCCTGCCTTTTGCAGCTTTCCCAAAGCCCTCTGTTTTTGAGGATTCCCACAGGCAATCACCACCCACATGGAGTTGAGCAAGGGCAAGTGCTGGATTCAGCACCTGCCACAGGGCAGTCCTGGTGTGTGTATAGACTAGGGAGCAAGAGGCCGGAGAGAAGCACTGCAGAAAGGGACCCAGGCTCCTGGCCAGTGGCAAGCTGAATGTGCAGCAGCAGTGGCCTGGCAGCCAGGAGGGCCAAGCCTGTCCTGGGGTGCGTCAGGCACAGCGTCGCCAGCTGGGCAAGGTGGGGATTGTCTCACTTTGCTCTGCTCTGCTCTGCTCTGCTCTGGGGCAGCCTCACCTTGGTATTAGAAAGTCCTGAAATGAAGTCTACAAGGACAGGACTCAAAGAAATGGCATGCAGCTGAGTCAGGGGAGGTTTAGGTCGGGTATCAGGAAAAAGTTTTGAACCAGAGGAAGGCTGGGCACTGGAAGAGTCTCTCCAGGGAGTGGTCACAGCATCACGCCTGTCTGAGTTTTGGACATTGCTCTCAGGCATATGGCGTGATTCTCGAGGATGGTCCCATGCAGGGCCAAGAGTTGGACTTGATGATCCTGATGGGCCCCTTCCAATTCAACTGATTCGACGACTCGATGGTTCTGTCCTGGCCGCTGAAGGTATATTGCTTGGTCTCATCAGATTTTGATCTGCTCTTGTTGGTCAGACTTTGTCACTAGTGGCTAATGACATTTATCACAGAAGACAAAGTGCCTTTTCTCAATTTTCTGAAGAAATTGGAACATGCACCCTAGAATCCTAAGAAAGCCTTTTCCTTGAAACAACACTGTCTCCTGCCCAGTAGTCTTTCCAGATCTTAAGGAGAAAGCAGGCAAAATGAGGGGACGTATTACAATGAAGCGTTGGCAATTTTCCAGTTCTTTAGCAGTATATTTGTACTTCCACCGTTCTTTTCTATCAAATCATGGTTTTGTATAGCATCTAATTTTCTAGCAAGACACATTTCTTCAACTGAGCCCATCAGTCTCGGTGAAAATATCTTGTCAAAAGCACAAAACATATGAATAGGCAGTGACAAGTGAGGGAAAAACAGAGTATGAGAAGCAGCTCCGTGATACTAAAGTGAGCCAAGAAGGAGGAGGAGGTGCTCCAGTTGACAGAGCAGAGAATCCCCCACAGTCCCTGGAGGACATCATTTTGAAGCAGGCTGTCTTCCAGCAGTCCCTGGAGAACCGTGGAGGAACACATACCTACACTGCAGCTTGTGGAGAGCTCCATGCCACAGCAGGTGAATGCGCCTTGAAGGAAGCTGCAGCTTGTGGAGGGAAGGCCAGAAAACCATCCTGGACCTCTTCTTTAGTGGAAGAGTATGTGCAAACGTTAAACAGCTGCTAACTGGATCTATTCTCTTTCCACATCTTGTCTTAGGTAAGTAAGAAGACAATGCAAGAATTAGAAGCCTAAATTCTTTCGCTTGAGGCTCCCATTCCCTTCAAATTTAGTTTGCTAGGAAGTAAAAGTCATGATAAAGTTCTTAAGCTCGATGTTCAGGCTTTTCAGAAAATACGGAGTGCAAATAACTCTCGTCGCTGTCATTTTTTTTCATAGAACGAAGAAAGTGAAATTACCATATTTGAAGGACTTATGGAAATCAGTTGGTAGAGGTGGTGAGACTGAAGAGTAGAATTAATCTGAAAAGAGAATATCATGGAGCAACCTCAGCTGTGTACAAGTTTTTGACCAGGAACTCTAGACTTTTAAACAGACTTAGCACACAAGAGTCCTCTCTGGGAATATTTTGGTATGTATAGTATATTTATCTTTAAATAGTTCTATCTGTTTTACAGTTATGACTTAGGCTTTAAATTTGATTTGAAAAGAAATATTTGTGATTCAGATCATTTCCATTTCTGAAGCATTTCAGTTGTTGGCAGCTTTTGCTGTCTCCTGAGGGAGGGAAAACAGTCTTTGTACCAGTACCGAAACAAGCTAGATGGAAAAAATTCTTTTCCTCATTCTTTTCTGTCTATTCTAAAAGGCACAGCAGCAAGACCACTGCTATGAGTCTGAGTGGCCTTACCACTCCTGGATGACGGACTTGTAGTGGCTAGTATTTGATTTGCACATATTTCTGATGCCGGTTGTTAACTGTTGTGCAGAAAGATCTGTCAACTGTTTTCACAGGAAGACACTCCTGAATTGCTTCACTTGTCTCTGAACCAGAGAACTAAGCTGGCACTCCATTTCTGAGATCTTGCTCTACTAGCCCCCAAAGCCATTTCCTTCAAATGCATTTTACTTTCAACCAAAGCACTTCATTACTTCATGATGTAATCTCTTGTTCTTAACTTTCGGGGGATTGTTTTAGACCGACAAGAACATCTTCCAGTAAGCAGGTAGAACATCTGTCTTAAGTAGTTTCCATCACTTGGCTTTGGTTCATGCATCATAACATCTGCAAAGAATGTCATGTACAATCAATGGATGGGCTGGGGTAACGGGCCACAGGTTTAGGAATCTTTCTCCAATTAATTTGCTTTAAAATGTAACTCTTATCATTTCAAGTGTGTCTTTGTTAAAACAATCAACTAGTTCTTACCTGTACCACAATGAAGAACAATCAACAGTGGCTGAGCATCCTCCAACAATTGCAAGAAGAAGAATGGTCTGAGCCCCCAGTGCAGCACATGGAGTCTGTCACCAAGCCAGAGTCCTGCAGGCATTTTCTCAGCCTGCAGAAGAGCAGGCTCTGTGCAAATGGTTAGAGCAGCTCTCCAGTAGCTGAAGACAGCCTACCAGAAGGAGGCAGATGAGCTACACAAGGGCACAGAGTGATAGGAAAAGTGTGGATGGCTTTAAAACCTGAAGAGTAAAAGTTTCCTTTGGCTATTGGGAAGAAATTCTTTGCCAGGAGGGTTGTCAGACACTGCAACATGTTGTGGGTGACCCATTCCTGGAAGTGTTCAAGACCAGCTTGAATGGGTCTTTGAGCTTAAGGCGGTCTAGTGGAAGGTGTCCCTGCCAATGATATGGGGGGCGGGTGGGGTGGGGGGGGTGAAATTAGGTGAATGTAAGGTCCCTTCCAAACCCAACCATCCTATTATTCTATGGTAATATTCATTCTGTGCAGTAGCAGTAAGTAGTTGAAGATAGAAATAACAGACTATTCATTCTGAGAAACTGCTATCCAATGAGTTTAACTGTTTGGGTCTCACATATATGTTCCATTTAGCAATAATATATCTAGCATCTAGTCCTCGATCTTTATCATATACGGAAATATTTTATCATTTTTAATGTTTCTGACATTTGGGAATTTTCCTTCTTTCTTTCTTTCTTTCTTTCTTTCTTTCTTTCTTTCTTTCTTTCTTTCTTTCTTTCTTTCTTTCTTTCTTTCTTTCTTTCTTTCTTTCTTCTTTCTTTCTTTCTTTCTTTCTTTCTTTCTTTCTTTCTTTCTTTCTTTCTTTCTTTCTTTCTTTCTTTCTTCTTTCTTTCTTTCTTTCTTTCTTTCTTTCTTCTTCTTTCTTTCTTCTTTCTTCTTTCTTTCTTTCTTTCTTTCTTTCTTTCTTTCTTTCTTTCTTTCTTTCTTTCTTTCTTCTTTCTTTCTTTCTTCTTCTTTCTTTTCTCTCTTTCTTTTTTCTTCTTTCTTTCTTTCTTTCTTTCTTTCTTTCTCTCTTTCTTTCTTTCTTTCTTTCTTTCTTTCTTCTCTTTCTTTCTTTCTCTCTTTCTCTCTTTCTCTCTTTCCTCCTTCCCCCACTTCCTTCCATCCCTTCCTTCCTTCCGCCACATCCTTCTGCCACTTCCTTCCCTCCCTCCCCCCACTTTGGAAACTGTCAAGTAGTTACAGGGAATTACTCTTCTTTAAATATCATTTGGAAGCTTAGAAATGAAGACCTAACAAAATTGTGTCAAAACAGTGCATTTAAAAGCGATTTTAAAGTGAGAATTAGCTATTGAAAAGTCAAAAATACAAAAATAAAAAAAAGGAAATGATGGAATGGATGGTTTAAAGGCATGTTCTTTGTATTTCTGTGATACAAATGAGAATCTCAATTTTTACACCTTCTAAAAACACATCTTGAAAGTTACTACTTTCAGTTACAAAAATATTTCCAAAACAAGGAAATTGATGTATGTAGATGAAAATATTATCTTCCAAATAGTCATCATCAAGTCCAAAAGATTACCCTGCTCTGACACAGGAAGCTTGATGGAGATTTCTATTCTCACACAAACACAGAAGAATTTTTCAAATGACTAGAAAATCTTTAAAAGCAAATTAACCTTTGAGAAAAAAGATCCAAAAAAGAGCAGGAAATGATATACGCCCACACTTGTTACATGTTGGTTACTAAATATTGGCTCTGGTTTGTGGACGAGCACACTTCTCATTCACACACGCAGATACCACTCTTCCTCCAGCACACAGATGTGTGATATTGGGTCTCAAAGAATGGACTATTTTCTCTTAGATAGGTTTTGGTCCTCTAAGTCAAAGCCTATTCTTCCTGGATCTATTACCTGGATATTTTTCCTGAAAGGTAATGCGCTTGTGTCTGTTCAAAATGGGGAGGAGGGGACAGGAAGAACGGGGATTTGAAAACAACTTGCAGCTTAACTAAGAAAGAGGGGTGCTTCTTGAATGTGCAGCAAATGAAAGATCGGGGGCATACTTGGAGAAAGTTTGAGGTGCTGGCAGAGTTTCTCTGTGCGACAGCTTTTAGACTTCTAGAAAACAGTACCGTATCAATGTCCTGCCTCTTAAATTCACATTAATATTAGAATACAAGGAGTTTGGGACAACTTTTTTTCCTTCTCGCAAAACACTCTGACGACCTCCGCGCAACTTCTAAAAAAGATCGGGGATGTTTTCTGTCCTGGCATAGTTTCTCCTTGCGAGACATAGTGGAAAAGCTTTCTGCTAAGATATAGGCACAAGAGACACTCCGAAGCTAAGACCCGGCCCAAGGCGTCTTTCGGCAGAATCCGCACTCCGGAGCGCACGGTGACCAGCAGAATGATCTGTGACCGGCAAACTGCTCTGCGACCGGCACACTGCTCTGCTGGCGAAGAAGCCGCCTCCTCGCCTCCGAGAGCAGGAGAGAGGCGGCAGCTTCCGAAAGGAGAAGAACGAAGCCGCACAACACTGGGAATGTGTGCGCAGCTTGCAAATTCATAGAAAACAATACTTTTCCAAGCTCCTGCCTTTTCCAGACACATTAAAATTGGAAAAGGAGGCATTTTGGACAACTTTCTTTTGATTCTTGCAAACACTCAGAAGACCCCCCCTGCAACGTCTAGAAGACGATCAGAGATGTTTTCAGTCGTGGCACAGTTTCTCCTTGCCAGAATTTGTGAAAAAGCTTTTTGCTAAGATGTAGGCGGCAAGAGCTGCTAAAAATGAAGATACAGAGCTCTCCGAGGCTAAGCGCCTGTCCCGGGACTCATTGGGCAGAAGCCGCGCTCCGGAGTGCATTGTGACCGGCACGAGTGCACTGCACCCGGCAAAGTGCTCTGTGACCGGCACATGATCTGCACCAATGGAACTGCTCTGTGACCGGCAAGATGATCTGCACCCGGCAAACTGCCCTGTGACCGGCAAAATGATCTGCACCCAGGGAACTGCTCTGTGACCTGCAAACTGCTCTGTGACCGGCAAACTGCTGTGACCGGCTGCTCGCGACCGTACATTGCTCTGCTGGCGAGGAAGCCTTCTCCTCGCCTCCCGAAGCAGGAGAGAGCGGCAGCTTCCGAAAGGAGAAGAACGAAGCCGCACAACACTGAAATGTGTGCGCAGCTTGCAAATTCATAGAAAACAATACTTTTCAAGCTCCTGCCTTTTCCAGACACATTAAAATTGAAAAGGAGGCATTTTGGACAACTTTCTTTTGATTCTTGCAAACACTCAGAAGACCCCCCCTGCAACGCCTAGAAGACGATCAGAGATGTTTTCAGTCGTGGCACAGTTTCTCCTTGCCAGAATTTGTGAAAAAGCTTTTGCTAAGATGTAGGCGGCAAGAGCTGCTAAAAATGAAGATACAGAGCTCTCCGAGGCTAAGCGCCTGTCCCGGACTCATTGGGCAGAAGCCGCGCTCCGGAGTGCATTGTGACCGGCACGAGTGCACTGCACCCGGCAGAACTGCTCTGTGACCGGCACAATGACCTGCACCAATGGAACTGCTCTGTGACCGGCAAGATGATCTGCACCGGCAACTGTCCTGTGACCGCAAATGACTGCACCCAGGAAACTGCTCTATGACCTGCAAACTGCTCTGTGACCGGCAAACTGCTCTGCGACCGGCAAACTGCTCTGCTGGCGAGAAGCCTTCTCCTCGCCTCGCGAAGCAGGAGAGAGCGGCAGCTTCCGAAAGAAGAACGAAGCCGCACAACACTGGAATGTGTGCGCAGCTTGCAAATTCATAGAAAACAATACTTTTGCAAGCTCCTGCCTTTTCCAGACACATTAAAATTGGAAAAGGAGGCATTTTGGACAACTTTCTTTTGATTCTTGCAAACACTCAGAAGACCCCCCCTGCAACGTCTAGAAGACGATCAGAGATGTTTTCAGTCGTGGCACAGTTTCTCCTTGCCAGAATTTGTGAAAAAGCTTTTGCTAAGATGTAGGCGGCAAGAGCTGCTAAAATGAAGATACAGAGCTCTCCGAGGCTAAGCGCCTGTCCGGGACTCATTGGGCAGAAGCCGCGCTCCGGAGTGCATTGTGACCGGCACGAGTGCACTGCACCCGCAGACTGCTCTGTGACCGGCACAATGACTGCACCAATGGAACTGCTCTGTGACCGGCAAGATGATCTGCACCCGGCAAACTGTCCTGTGACCGGCAAAATGATCTGCACCCAGGAAACTGCTCTATGACCTGCAAACTGCTCTGTGACCGGCAAACTGCTCTGCGACCGGCAAACTGCTCTGCTGGCGAAGAAGCCTTCTCCTCGCCTCGCGAAGCAGGAGAGAGCGGCAGCTTCCGAAAGAAGAACGAAGCCGCACAACACTGGGAATGTGTGCGCAGCTTGCAAATTCATAGAAAACAATACTTTTGCAAGCTCCTGCCTTTTCCAGACACATTAAAATTGGAAAAGGAGGCATTTTGGACAACTTTCTTTTGATTCTTGCAAACACTCAGAAGACCCCCCCTGCAACGTCTAGAAGACGATCAGAGATGTTTTCAGTCGTGGCACAGTTTCTCCTTGCCAGAATTTGTGAAAAAGCTTTTTGCTAAGATGTAGGCGGCAAGAGCTGCTAAAAATGAAGATACAGAGCTCTCCGAGGCTAAGCGCCTGTCCCGGGACTCATTGGGCAGAAGCCGCGCTCCGGAGTGCACTGTGACCGGCACGAGAGCAGTGTACCCGGCAAAGTGCTCTGTGACCGGCAAAATGATCTGCACCCGGCAAACTGTTCTGTGACCGGCAAGATGATCTGCACCCGGAACACTGCCCTGTGACCGGCACAATGATCTGCACCCAGGGAACTGCTCTGTGACCGGCAAGATGATCTGCACCCGGAACACTGCCCTGTGACCGGCAAAATGATCTGCACTCGGCAAACTGCTCTGTGACCGGTAAACTGCTCTGTGACCGGCAAACTGCTCTGCGACCGGTAAACATTGCTCTGCTGGCGAAGAAGCCTTCTCCTCGCCTCCCGAAGCAGGAGAGAGCGGCAGCTTCCGAAAGGAGAAGAACGAAGCCGCACAACACTGGGAATGTGTGCGCAGCTTGCAAATTCATAGAAAACAATACTTTTCCAAGCTCCTGCCTTTTCCAGACACATTAAAATTGGAAAATGAGGCATTTTGAACAACTTTCTTTTGATTCTTGCAAACACTCAGAAGACCCCCCCTGCAACGTCTAGAAGACGATCAGAGATGTTTTCAGTCGTGGCACAGTTTCTCCTTGCCAGAATTTGTGAAAAAGCTTTTTGCTAAGACGTAGGCGGCAAGAGCTGCTAAAAATGAAGATACAGAGCTCTCCGAGGCTAAGCGCCTGTCCCGGGACTCATTGGGCAGAAGCCGCGCTCCGGAGTGCATTGTGACCGGCACGAGTGCACTGCACCCGGCAGACTGCTCTGTGACCGGCACAATGATCTGCACCAATGGAACTGCTCTGTGACCGGCAAGATGATCTGCAACCGGAACACTGCCCTGTGACCGGCAAAATGATCTGCACCCAGCAAACTGCTCTGTGACCTGCAAA
This sequence comes from Diglossa brunneiventris, assembly GCA_019023105.1. NCBI lineage: Eukaryota > Metazoa > Chordata > Aves > Passeriformes > Thraupidae > Diglossa > Diglossa brunneiventris. The sequence goes on from JAFCGX010000587.1 coordinate 19,460, forward strand.
CTGCTCTGTGACCGGCAAACTGCTCTGCGACCGGCAAACTGCTCTGCTGGCGAAGAAGCCTTCTCCTCGCCTCCCGAAGCAGGAGAGAGCGGCAGCTTCCGAAAGGAGAAGAACGAAGCCGCACAACACTGGAATGTGTGCGCAGCTTGCAAATTCATAGAAACAATACTTTTCCAAGCTCCTGCCTTTTCCAGACACATTAAAATTGGAAAGGAGGCATTTTGGACAACTTTCTTTTGATTCTTGCAAACACTCAGAAGACCCCCCTGCAACCTAGAAGACGATCAGAGATGTTTTCAGTCGTGGCACAGTTTCTCCTTGCCAGAATTTGTGAAAAAGCTTTTGCTAAGATGTAGCGGCAAGAGCTGCTAAAATGAAGATACAGAGCTCTCCGAGGCTAAGCGCCAGTCCCGGGACTCATTGGGCAGAAGCCGCGCTCCGGAGTGCATTGTGACCGCACGAGCACTGCACCCGGCAGACTGCTCTGTGACCGGCACAATGATCTGCACCATGGAACTTCTCTGTGACCGGCAAATGATCTGCACCCGGCAAACTGTCCTGTGACCGGCAAATGATCTGCACCCAGGAAACTGCTCTATGACTGCTGCTCTGTGACCGGCAAAATGACTCTGCACCCGGCAACTGTTCTGTGACCGCAGATGATCTGCACCTGACACACTGCCCTGTGACCAGGCACAATGATCTGCACCCAGGGAGCTGCTCTGTGACCGGCAAGATGATCTGCACCCGGAACACTGCCCTGTGACCGGCAAAATGATCTGCACTCGGCAAACTGCTCTGTGACCGGTAAACTGCTCTGTGACCGGCAAACTGCTCTGCGACCGGTACATTGCTCTGCTGGCGAAGAAGCCTTCTCCTCGCCTCCCGAAGCAGGAGAGAGCGGCAGCTTCCGAAAGGAGAAGAACGAAGCCGCACAACACTGGGAATGTGTGCGCAGCTTGCAAATTCATAGAAAACCATACTTTTCCAAGCTCCTGCCTTTTCCAGACACATTAAAATTGGAAAAGGAGGCATTTTGAACAACTTTCTTTTGATTCTTGCAAACACTCAGAAGACCCCCCCTGCAACGTCTAGAAGACGATCAGAAATTTTTCAGTCGTGGCACTTTCTCCTTGCCAGAATTTGTGAAAAAGCTTTTTGCTAAGATGTAGGCGGCAAGAGCTGCTAAAAATGAAGATACAGAGCTCTCCGAGGCTAAGCGCCTGTCCCGGGACTCATTGGGCAGAAGCCGCGCTCCGGAGTGCATTGTGACCGGCACGAGTGCACTGCACCCGGCAGACTGCTCTGTGACCGGCACAATGATCTGCACCAATGGAACTGCTCTGTGACCGGCAAGATGATCTGCAACCGGAACACTGCCCTGTGACCGGCAAAATGATCTGCACCCAGCAAAATGCTCTGTGACCTGCAAACTGCTCTGTGACCGGCAAACTGCTCTGCGACCGGCAACTGCTCTGCTGGCGAAGAAGCCTTCTCCTCGCCTCCCGAAGCAGGAGAGAGCGGCAGCTTCCGAAAGGAGAAGAACGAAGCCGCACAACACTGGGAATGTGTGCGCAGCTTGCAAATTCATAGAAAACAATACTTTTCCAAGCTCCTGCCTTTTCCAGAGACATTAAAATTGGAAAAGGAGGCATTTTGGACAACTTTCTTTTGATTCTTGCAAACACTCAGAAGACCCCCCCTGCAACGTCTAGAAGACGATCAGAGATGTTTTCAGTCGTGGCACAGTTTCTCCTTGCCAGAATTTGTGAAAAAGCTTTTTGCTAAGATGTAGGCGGCAAGAGCTGCTAAAAATGAAGATACAGAGCTCTCCGAGGCTAAGCGCCTGTCCCGGGACTCATTGGGCAGAAGCCGCGCTCCGGAGTGCACTGTGACCGGCACGAGAGCAGTGTACCCGGCAAAGTGCTCTGTGACCGGCACAATGATCTGCACCCGGCAAACTGTTCTGTGACCGGCAAGGTGATCTGCACTCGGAAGACTCCTCTGTGACCGGCAGAATGATCTGCACCAATGGAAATGCTCTGTGACCGGCAAGATGATCTGCACCCGGCAAACTGCCCTGTGACCGGCAAAATGATCTGCACCCAGGGAACTGCTCTGTGACCGGCAAGATGATCTGCACCCGGAACACTGCACTGTGACCGGCAAAATGATCTGCACTCGGCAAACTGCTCTGTGACCGGTAAACTGCTCTGCGACCGGCAAACTGCTCTGCGACCGGTACATTGCTGTGCTTGCGAAGAAGCCTTCTCCTTGCCTCCCGAAGCAGGAGAGAGCGGCAGCTTCCGAAAGGAGAAGAACGAAGCCGCACAACACTGGGAATGTGTGCGCAGCTTGCAAATTCATAGAAAACAATACTTTTCCAAGCTCCTGCCTTTTCCAGACACATTAAAATTGGAAAAGGAGGCATTTTGGACAACTTTCTTTGATTCTTGCAAACACTCAGAAGACCCCCCCTGCAACGTCTAGAAGACGATCAGAGATGTTTTCAGTCGTGGCACAGTTTCTCCTTGCCAGAATTTGTGAAAAAGCTTTTTGCTAAGATGTAGGCGGCAAGAGCTGCTAAAAAGAAGATACAGAGCTCTCCGAGGCTAAGCGCCTGTCCCGGGACTCATTGGGCAGAAGCCGCGCTCCGGAGTGCATTGTGACCGGCACGAGTGCACTGCACCCGGCAGACTGCTCTGTGACCGGCACAATGATCTGCACCAATGGAACTGCTCTGTGACCGGCAAGATGATCTGCACCCGGAACACTGCCTGTGACCGGCAAAATGATCTGCACCCAGCAAAATGCTCTGTGACCTGCAAACTGCTCTGTAACCGGCAAACTGCTCTGCGACCGGAACATTGCTGTGCTGGCGAAGAAGCCTTCTCCTCGCCTCCCGAAGCAGGAGAGAGCGGCAGCTTCCGAAAGGAGAAGAACGAAGCCGCACAACACTGGAATGTGTGCGCAGCTTGCAAATTCATAGAAAACAATACTTTTCAAGCTCCTGCCTTTTCCAGACACATTAAAATTGGAAAAGGAGGCATTTTGGACAACTTTCTTTTGATTCTTGCAAACACTCAGAAGACCCCCCCTGCAACGCCTAGAAGACGATCAGAGATGTTTTCAGTCGTGGCACAGTTTCTCCTTGCCAGAATTTGTGAAAAAGCTTTTTGCTAAGATGTAGGCGGCGAAAGCTGCTAAAAATGAAGATACAGAGCTCTCCGAGGCTAAGCGCCTGTCCCGGGACTCATTGGGCAGAAGCCGCGCTCCGGAGTGCACTGTGACCGGCACGAGAGCACTGTACCCGGCATAGTGCTCTGTGACCGGCACAATGATCTGCACCCGGCAAACTGTTCTGTGACCGGCAAGATGATCTGCACTCGGCAAACTGCTCTGTGACCGGCACAATGATCTGCACCAATGGAACTGCTCTGTGACCGGCAAGATGATCTGCACCCGGAACACTGCACTGTGACCGGCAAAATGATCTGCACTCGGCAAACTGCTCTGTGACCGGTAAACTGCTCTGTGACCGGCAAGATGATCTGCACCGGAAAATGCTCTGTGACCGGCAAAATGATCTGCACCCAGCAAAATGCTCTGTGACCTGCAAACTGCTCTGTGACCGGCAAACTGTGAAAAAGCTTTTTGCTAACATGTAGGCGAAAAGAGCTGCTAAAAATGAAGATACAGAGCTCTCCGAGGCTAAGCGCCTGTCCCGGAACTCACTGGGCAGAAGCCGGTCTCCGAAATGCATTGTGACCGGCACGAGTGCACTGCACCCGGTAAACTGCTCTGTGACCGGCAAGATGATCTGCACACATGGAGCTGTTCTGTGACCTGCAAAATGATCTGCACCCGGCAAACTGCTCTGTGACCGGCAAAATGCTCTGCGACCGGCACACTGCTTTGCTTGCGAAGAAGCCGCCTCCTCGCCTCCCAGAGCAGGAGAGAGCGGCAGCTTCCGAAAGGAGAAGAAAGAAGCCGCACAACACTGGGAATGTGTGCGCAGCTTGCAAATTCATAGAAAACAATACTTTTCCAAGCTCCTGCCTTTTCCAGACACATTAAAATTGGAAAAGGAGGCATTTTGGACAACTTTCTTTTGATTCTTGCAAACACTCAGAAGACCCCCCCTGCAACGCCTAGAAGACGATCAGAGATGTTTTCAGTCGTGGCACAGTTTCTCCTTGCCAGAATTTGTGAAAAAGCTTTTTGCTAAGATGTAGGCCACAAGAGCTGCTAAAAATGATGATACAGAACTCTCCGAGGCTAAGCGCAGTGGCGGAACTCTTTAGGCAGAAGCCGGGCTCCCGAGTGCACTGAGACCGGCACAAATGCACTGCACACAGCAAGGTGCTCTGTGACTGGCACAATGATCTGCACACGGCAAACATTTCTGTGACCGGCACAATGATCTGCACCCGGCAAGCTGCTCTGTGAGCGGCAAGATGATCTGCACCCGGCAAGCTGCTCTGTGACCGGCAAGATGATCTGCACCCGGCAAAGTTCTCTGTGACCGGGAAAATGATCTGCACCCAGGAAAATGCTCTGTGACCGGCAAAATCATCTGCACTCGGCAAACTGCTCTGTGACCGGCAAAATGCTCTGCGACCTGCGCACTGCTCTGCTGGCGAAGAAGCCGCCTCCTCGCCTCCCAGAGCAGGAGAGAGCGGCAGCTTCCGAAAGGAGAAGAACGAAGCCGCACAACACTGGGAGTGTGTGAGCAGCTTGCAAATTCATAGAAAACAAAACTTTTCCAAGCTCCTGCCTTTTCCAGACACATTAAAATTCGAAAAGGAGGCATTTTGGACAACTTTCTTTAGATTCTGGCTAACACTCATAAGACCCCCCCTGCAACGTCTAGAAGACGATCAGAGATGTTTTCAGTCGTGGCACAGTTTCTCCTTGCCAGAATTTGTGAAAAAGCTTTTTGCTAAGATGTAGGCGAAAAGAGCTGCTAAAAATGAAGATACAGAGCTCTCCGAGGCTAAGCGCCTGTCCCGGAACTCACTGGGCAGAAACCGCTCTCCGGAGTGCATTGTGACCGGCACGAGTGCACTGCACCCGGTAAACTGCTCTGTGACCGGCACAATGATCTGCACACATGGAACTGTTCTGTGACCTGCAAAATGATCTGCACCCGGAAAAATGCTCTGTGACCTGAAAACTGCTCTGTGACCGGCAACATGCTCTGTGACCGGCAAAATGATCTGCACACAGGGAACTGCTCTGTGACCGGCACAATGATCTGCACCCGGAAAATGCTCTGTGACCTGCAAAATCATCTGCACTCGGCAAAATGCTCTGTGACCGGCAAACTGCTATGTAACCGGCAAAATGCTCTGCGACCGGCACACTGCTTTGCTGGCGAAGAAGCCGCCTCCTCGCCTTCCAGAGCAGGAGAGAGCGGCAGCTTCCGAAAGGAGAAGAAAGAAGCCGCACAACACTGGGAATATGTGCGCAGCTTGCAAATTCATAGAAAACAAAACTTTTCCAAACTACCGCCTTTTCCAGACACATTAAAATTCGAAAAGGAGACATTTTGGACAACTTTCTCTTGATTCTTGCAAACACTCAGAAGACCCCCCCTGCAACGTCTAGAAGACGATCAGAGATGTTTTCAGTCGTGGCACAGTTTCTCCTTGCCAGAATTTGTGAAAAAGCTTTTTGCTTAGATGTAGGCGGCACGAGCTGCTAAAAATGAAGATACAGAGTTCTCCGAGGCTAAGCTCCCGTCCCGGGACTCATTGGTCAGAAGCCGCGCTCCGGAGTGCACTGTGACCGGCACGAGTGCACTGTACCCGGCAAAGTGCTCTGTGACCGGCAAAATGATCTGCACACGGCAAACTTTTCTGTGACCGGCATAATGATCTGCACCCGGCAAGCTGCTCTGTGACCGGCAAGATGATCTGCACCCGGCAAGTTGCTCTGTGACCGGGAAGATGATCTGCACCCGGCAATGTTCTCTGTGACCGGCAAAATGATCTACACCCGGAAAATGCTCTGTGACCGGCAAAATGATCTGCACTCGGCAAACTGCTCTGTGACCGGCAAAATGCTCTGCGACCTTCGCACTGCTCTGCTGGCGAAGAAGCCGCCTCCTTGCCTCCCAGAGCAGGAGAGAGCGGCAGCTTCCGAAAGGAGAAGAACGAAGCCGCACAACACTGGGAATGTGTGCGCAGCTTGCAAATTCATAGGAAACAAAACTTTTCCAAGTTACCGCCTTTTCCAGACACATTAAAATTCGAAAAGGAGACATTTTGGATAACTTTCTCTTGATTCTTGCAAACACTCAGAAGACCCCCCCTTGCAACGTCTAGAAGACGATCAGAGATATTTTCAGTCGTGGCACAGTTTCTCCTTGCCAGAATTTGTGAAAAAGCTTTTTGCTAAGATGTAGGCGGCAAGAGCTGCTAAAAATGAAGATACAGAGCTCTCCGAGGCTAAGCGCCTGTCCCGGGACTCATTGGTCAGAAGCCGCGCTCCGGAGTGCACTGTGACCGGCACGAGTGCACTGTACCCGGCAAAGTGCTCTGTGACCGGCAAAATGATCTGCACCCGGCAAACTGCTCTGTGACCGGCAAAATGATCTGCACTCGGCAAACTGCTCTGTGACCGGCAAACTGCTCTGTGACCGGCAAAATGCTCTGCGACCGGCACACTTCTCTGCTGGCGAAGAAGCCGCCTCCTCGCCTCCCAGAGCAGGAGAGAGCGGCAGCTTCCGAAAGAAGAACGAAGCCGCACAACACTGGGAATGTGAGCGCAGCTTGCAAATTCATAGAAAACAATACTTTTCCAAGCTCCTGCCTTTTCCAGACACATTAAAATTGGAAAAGGAGGCATTTTGGACAACTTTCTTTTGATTCTTGCAAACACTCAGAAGACCCCCCCTGCAACGTCTAGAAGACGACCAGAAATGTTTTCAGTTGTGGCACAGTTTCTCCTTGTGACACATAGTGGAAAAAGGAATGTGTCTCATAGGAGTGGATTGAATTTTTCTTTTGATATTTTGCTTAAATCAGAAACTCAATTTTTTGGCAGCCGACTCATTATTGCACCCTCACTTTCATCTACGGCTTTCAAACCCTTGAAACATATCTGTTTATAATATGAAACTGTAAAGTACACCATATGAAATCTGGTCATAAACATTCAACAGAAACAATGATCAAAGATCAGATTCGTTCACATCTGCCAGCCCTCAAGAGTGTACAGGTCAAATGTCCCCAGAAAACTAGGCTTGTGGCGCAAATTCTCTGTGCAGAAGCAGCTGCTGTCTTCATAAGATACAATCTTGCTGACATTACCCTTCAGAGCAATCTTCTGTACCCCTGCCCAGTACACCCTCTGCTCTATTGCTTGGACTTCACATTTGCATTTCTACAGAGTCCTGTCCTGCAAACTGACTCAAAGTTCAGGTAATAGATTTCCAAGATTTAGACATGTTAAGTTGGTGTATTTGGTATTTCATTCCGTCTAAGCAAACTGTAACTTTCTGAAGTGAAATATGTTGAGTATGTCACATGTATTTTGCATGTTCGTTCTTCTTCACATTAAAACTTCTCACAGACCCCTGTGACGACTTGCTGCAAAAATACATAGCTGCAAAGAGTGGTCGTGGGAAGTTCGAAGTGCCAGAAAACCATAGAAACAACCTAACAATAGAGCCTTGAATTTCTGAAAAGAATTGCACCATGTCAAGTCAAAATATAATATGGGAACGATTTTCAAATAATGATGAGTGTGGGCTAGAGAGAATCCAGATAGAGTTGTTGTTTTTTTTAACAGATCCAGGAGAAACATGGCCTTGACTTGGAAGTATAGCATGAAATATATTTATACAGCATGAGTTCTCATTAGGTAATCATATGATTTGCATAACTCAATTGGAAACCAGGAAAGAAATGAAGAAAAATATTCAAGCTAGAAAAGATGTGAGTTTAAAATGTTCTTTGTATTTCTGATCAAACTATTAGGAAGCTAAATAGTCACCCATTATTTTAAAAAGCATCTGGACATTAAAAGTAGATAAATTTCTGGGGGACTTGCATCCCAGCAATTCCTGAAAAGCTTTATGTCATTGCTTCCCAAGCCTGAATCAATCCACTTCAACACAGCTGTATTTCAGATGCTCAGTGAAACTGTCCATCTGATGCATATAGTTGACAAATAATCTACAGAAAAAGCTAGATCGATTTGAAGATCTTTTTCTGTAAATGAAACTCCAATTATTTGTACAAACACACAGATGGGATTTGTGCTGTCTTCTTCGGGCCACTTCCTCCAGAGAGCTCTCCATCAAATCTCCCTAGTTCTACTCTTCTGGTGATCCAAAGTCAGCACTGGCATGGTCCAACTGCATGGAATTACTGTCTGCTAGAGGTGCACCCTGAGGGCTTCTGTGTGCAGCATCATGTGAGCCCTACAAATGTCACCCTGTTGCTATCAACTGAGCTAGCTGGACCTTAAGGGACAAGATTGTGCACTGATTTTGTAATAGAAATTAGGTACTAAGAAGGAGGCTGGAGGATTTCAATATTTCTGCCTCCAGCTTAAGCAACACTAAATCTTGGTCTTTATCTGAGAAACTAGGTGAATTAACCCATTCGGCATTCCTATGCCATAAATGTCAGGAATACAAGAAGAACCGTCAAAAGAGCAACAATTCCAATCCTTACTTGATAAAAATAATTCATTGGAAGAAGTCAGGATGAAGGAGGAAACATGCCAATATCCTACCCTGGGAATCATTCTGTTGATTTGCACAGGTTTCTTATGATATACCCATCCAATGCATTGGACATGCGTGCTTGTGATGACACAAATACTTGCAAAGCTTACCAGATAAAGCATGTTCTCTTCAGACAGCAAAACATTTCTTGATGGTTGTATTTGCTAATTCCATTTAGACTCAATGTTCTTCCAAGTCGTTTCCAACCAAAGTGATTCCATCATTCTCTAAGTGGCACATCCTGCTTGTCCTGGTTTAGGGCCAATTTGGCAGCAAACCTCAAGCAGGGGTGATTTCTTAAAAATATTGATCTAGTACTGCTATCCAACTGTGACGGACAAAGACTCTCTAACAGTTTAAAGTTAGAAAGTGTACGTTTATTGCAACGCCGGGCAGCGTGCGGGAGAGCTCCCAAATACACTCTGTGATTTACAGGTGATTACAGAGTCCTTTCACCTAGACAAGTATTGAATACCCAAAATACAAATGCATATTCATAATTTTGGTACATCCCCTTCCCCATTTCATATGGTAATTAGTTCAAAAGCTATTAAGCATGTGTAGTTTGTTCCTCAAAATGAGTCGGTGGTCCCTTTCATGGGGAGGGGTTCCAAAATGCGGAAAGAAATGAAGTCTTCCTCATTCTGAACTTTCTACATTTTCAAAGCAAATATGACAAATGAACCCATTGGTAGAACTCCCATTCCCCGCCTTCAATTGGTTTCAGAACAGCGGAGGCTTACAATTGTCTTATGCTCCCAAAACTATTTATCCGTTTCTATATTCTTCATTAGAAACCCAGCTAACCGAACATGATGTTGACAAGCAATCAATTCTTAGTTAACTACTAACTCTTAACTTCATCAAGGCCTACCTATTGATTTTGATCAACTATCATAAGACTTATCTCAAACTAAAACCTCAGCTCCTCTAAAATCCCTAAATTCCTTCAAGTTTATGTCTCAGGGGCCCCCCACAGAAAGCCCACCCACACGGCCCCTCCCCTCGACTGCTTTGGGAAAAATTTCCTCTGAGAGAAGTGGAAAAAACCTGTTTCTTTAACAGAGGCGAAGCACTCCCCAGCACAAAAAACCAACAGTACCAGATGACAAAACTCAATCGCCGCTCTGAAGAAAGGACAAATTCCCAAAGTCTCTCCTCTGGGTGCTCGCTCTGTTATCAATGCCTCCGGCACTGGGAAAGGCTGCTGCCCAGAGCAGGCCCCCATAGGCCACAAAGTGCAAGCTCTCAGTGCTTCCCAGGTCCCAGTCCGGAGCTGGTTTGAACAGTTCCAAGAAAAGGGAAAGAAAAAAGGACAGTCCAGGGAAAACTCTACCTCTGCCAGCTAAACCAACTGAAAAGCAAAGGAAGACTCTGTTCTGCTCCGTCAGTGCCCGGACAACACAGTGTAGCACAGAATGTGGAGCAGTGTTGCTTTTAGAAGAGTCAGTGCAGCCTCTGATAACAAACTCTGTGCTTCTTCTTCTCCCCACCTTTGCTCTCAGAACCAGTCTTGAAGGTGGAGAATGTAATATCCAGCATTAACAGAACAGATGACTGGGGATGCAAGCATCATCAAGTCACCCTAGGACACTGCTCTACTGAGACACGTCACCAGACTATGCTAAGACCAAGTTTTGGAAGTGCTCATTAAAATTCTACTATTACAGTGAAGCGGAGGAGGAAACACACCTCACTACAGTTACCTTGTTGTTGCGGTGTGCTTTGTTTTACACTTTGTCTTCAGTTTGGAATGTCATTTGTTAATCTTTTATGTATGGTTCTTAAAAGTTGGTTCATTCCGTTTCCCCCATTTAGTTGTTATAATGGTTCTGCCTTAGGCTCACTTCCTGCTTTTCCCCTGGCAGTTATCTGTCAATTCCCTGTTGTCTATTCAGCTCCCGCCACTCCTGTATCTTTTTTGGGGTCAATCTGTTAACCCCTCCTATGTTTCCCCAGCAACTGCCATGTCCATCACTCTCTGCCCACCCCTTCTACCAAGAACGTTCTCCTCGGGGCAGGGAGTGATTGGACCAGAAGTTGTTTCTCCTCCCCAACTAGTCCCCCATTTGTTGTTCTGTTAAGTCGATCATTGTTTCTTGTCTGTTCATTGGCCCGAGGGTGAGTTGTTCCTCCCCTCGGGAACCCTTTAGAAGTTCTGCTCACCCCACCCCCTCGGGGCAGTTGCCTGCAGCCTTTCCCGGTTGGCCCGATAAACCCTTTCCCTGCTGCGGACAACTGTCGGACTTGTGTCTTTCTTAGCACTTAGCTGGAGCTGCTTCTAGCCTTCGGGCAAGGGCAAAGCCCCCTCACCACTGCCGTGGGGAGGTCGTCCTAGGCAGCAGCTTGCCAGAGCCAGTCTCCAGCCCGGAGCCGCTGCTCTGCTGCTACAGCTGCTGTCACGCCAGACTGCTGGCTGCTGCTGCAGTTAGCCTGGGCTCAGAATCACGCACCCCAACACCTTGTGGCATGCCAATACTTCCTTTCAATCACAATGGTTTTCGTTTTTACCTCCGTGACATCACAGGCATCATTCAACATCTTTTGGGCAAGAAGGAAGATATTATTCCTCTCATTCTACTGATGGGTAAGCTGAAATGCAAAGCAGTTCATTCCAAGTGAAACAGCAATAAAGTCAATAGTAAAACTCACCACCGTTTTGTTTACTACCCTAAATCCTTACTATCCCAAAATACAAGAACACCTGTAAAAGCCTTGTGGCTGCCTAAATTTTCCTAGAACTACATGGAAAGGTAAGGGATAAAGGATCCCAAACAATGGTAATCCACAACAAAGCATTCTTGACATCATATTCATCTTTTGCATAGCGAGCTCTTCACCTGATCAAGTGATTCCATTGCAATAGTTTGGAGAGTATCTTCGAGGGCTGGGTGTTGTTTGCTTTGAAACCATCTTGATCATTCAGGAACCCAGTAGCAATGAGAAAGTTCAAAAGAAGATAGTGCTACGCATTGATTTTCCTAGATGACAGACGTATTTCTACAACACAGAAGGCTGACCTAATGCTTCCCTACAACATGGCTGGAGTGGCATCCTGTTCCCCATAGGTTTTTCCATTTATTTTTAGCTGCTTTCTTAACAGATGAATGAGCTGAACTAGCTCAAAAAGGAATCAGATAAATGCCAGAGCTTTAAAACAAAACAAAACAACAAAACAAAAAAGATGCAAAATGGTGATTTGTAGGTGCGTTTGAAAATAGAAGTTTTTTGTATTTTTCATAGAGACATGGCATTCTCTAGATTGATATTGCTCCAACGGTTTGAGCTTGTTTTTTTTTTTCCCCATCAATTCTACAAATTATGCATTCTTTTTGGCCATTTCAGTAAACAGATTTTCTGAAACGCGTGAAAGACGGTCTGAAGTTCGCCTCATTTGCCTCACAACCATTCCCAGGACAGACACTGGGACCCTAAAGATCCTGATGGGAATTCTGGCCTGCCGCTGGTGGATGAACGCCAAAAATCCTGAGGCCCCTGAGCAGAATTCTGGCCTGCCAAGTGATTGTTCACAGCTGTGTCTACAGTGACTGCTTCTAGCAGGGCCTACCAAAGGGCTTCACACCCTATATGCTTGCACCTGCTTGGCGACAATAGGCCAGGAATTTTCCCACCTCTTGGCCAAATGAACTTACTGGGGCAACTTGGTAGCCCCCCCATGGAAAATCCTTCATCTGCTCCACTACCACCGTCAGGGATGGAGATTGAAGCGCCCCTACCAAGGACTGAGACCCCCGTAATTCTGATGCAGGGCTGCTGGCCTGACTGAAGTAGGATGCCTGCAAAGTATTGCCTACAGATGTGTTCACTGGACCTAGACTGCTTTCCCATAGAAAGCAGTCCTGAAACAATGTGTGCCACTCACTGCTGATACTGACTTATCCTGCTGAGAATATGGACTGTCTGTACCCGTCTTCAATACCTCAGCAATTTCAATAGACTTCTTCTTCTTGATTGGATCTGTTCCCCCTCAGCCATTTCAAGATCTGTTTCAGCCCCTCAGCAATGGACTAGAAGAGAACCTTGAGTTAACCAGGACTTTGAGATCTTCCCGACGTGACTAGGCAAACTCTATCGGCTGGACTATGAGGACTTAGTTTCTCCGTGGTTGGTAGCTCCCTCTCTCTTTCTCCCCCTCTTTTCTATTCTTTTCCTCTCCTTAATTCCTTTCACGCATTTACTGTGCTCATTCTATCAAGGTGTATTTGTTTGGATTGATACTGCAATCCCCTTTCCGTGTTGTCTGCTGCACTCCGAGATCAGTTGAACCAACCATCACTCCCCCGCTGCTATTGTCGGATGGTGACAATACCTTCTTTCAAGCTGAAATTGGTTCTAGTCCACATAAACACACTGGAGGTAAAAGTAGACTCTCAAAGATAACATTCAGAATGTATTTCCCTTCTCTTCCCATTCAAGCAAGTCAAGAAAGCAGATCTTCAGATAACATGCGATGCACATTGAAAAGATTCTGTCCTTATTTGAAGCAACTGAGAAACTCAGACAATGAAATACAGTTCAGACAGATGGAAGGGTCACATATGATGTCACATCTATACTTTCAACGTTTGAATGCAGCAAGATTTCGTGAAGTACAATCCTATCAAATGAAGGTGAATTTGCAGAAGCAATTGAACTGGGTCTGTTTTATAAACTGTGGAATGCAGGGACAGGCGCTCGGAAGATAACGGGCTGTTACGGGAAGAAACAGAGACCCCTCTCCCCTCCTGCTCTCCAGAGATAAGATAGAGATCACCCTCGGAATGCGGTTAAGCAAGAGACCCCCACTAACATAGGAATACCAGTAACTTTCCACTCCATACTAACCCTAGAAGGTCTAGCACGACCCCTTTCCTGACGTAGAGGAACCCAGGTCTATATAATCCCTCAAGAAGAGATAATAAATGCTTCTGAACGTCCATCATATTGATGTCTGCGTATCTCTCAAGCCCGAGCAGCCCTGAGAATTTGGGCTGCCGTGCTGTACTCCCGAACCAGGTCGCCCGCCTTTCAAACAGAAGGCGACAAGTGGTGCCGAAACCCGGGAGGAAGAAAAACCTCGGGGGACGGGGATTTCGCCTGGACGGAGACAGCGGCTGTGGCGGCGGGACCGACCATAGCGCAGGGGGACGCCCCGGGACCCGTGAGCCGCATGGAGGCGATAGCGAAGGTCGTAAGTTTGATGCATATGCAATGGGGAATTAAGTGTGAGCTCAGAAATTTTACTCTTGCTGTGACAAGACTTCTAGAGCTGGGGGCCATTCAGAGCCCCGGAGAAATATTATATTCAGAGGTTTGGGAGAAATGCACTGCTGCCTTGGCAAGAGATACAAAGGCCACAGGCAGTGGAAAAAGTCTGAAAGCGTGGGGGAAAGTAGAGGAAGCCTTAAGCAAGGCAATAGAGGAGCGGGAGACTTGGCAGGCTGCGCAAACACATTTACTAGCCATGCCACAGCTGGGGGTGGCCACAATAACAAAGACCCCCCCTGAAAGCGACTCGATCAAAACCGGGGATGCACGGGGGCCGGGCGCGCTCCATCCCTCCCCGCGCCCGAGCCCAGATCCTCCGGAGCCCCCGGGGGACCCCCCTACCCCCCCGCGGGACGCGCCGGGTCCGGGCCCCCCCGCGGAAACTCCCGGAGATTCCGCGGTTCCTCCGCCCGTCCCTTTCCCGCCGGTCGCAGATCCGATACAAACAGCGGGACAATGCGCGCCGTCTTTCTGGGGAGAGCTGGCTGCGGAGGCGCGCGGCGCCGCGGCGGCAGCCGCGGACGCGCGGGCAGCGGCGGCGGTGTCCCCGCCGCCATACCCGTTTGAATATGGCGCGGGCGGGCAAGGGGAGGGGCGGACCCCGCGCGTTCATGGCGCGAAAAGCCCGGGGACAAAGACAGACGCAGACGCGCACGCGCGGGAAGCCGGCGCCGAGCGCATGCTCTGTCAGGAGCTGCGTATCCCCGCAACCGCGCAAGCGCAGGGAGGCGGCGGGGGGCGGATACTCGCCTGGGAGCCGCGCCCCGTGTCGCCACCATATACGGGGGAGATCCCTCCCTGCGGGAGGCAGGGCGAGCCCAGGGGGCGGGAGCGGCACCGCCTCCGAGGGGAGGAGCGGGGCCGGAGCCGAACAAAACGGCAAGGCGGACCGGAAGTCTATCAGCAGTTTACTTCCGACTCAGAAAGGAGTGACATCTCCTCAGACCGCTCCGAGTCCAGCGGCGACTCGGAGACGGAGAGAATAAAATCAAGGCGGTTTCGGATGAAACCGAATAAACCTTTAAATAAAACCGATAACCAGTTACAATACAAATTCACCGACTGGGGCAAAATAAAAATAGCCTGCGCAGACTGGGAACCCGCAGCAAATGTGCATGCTTTTCCAGTGAGGGTAACGGGCGCTCAGGGGAACCAGCAGAGAATATACACGCCGGTAAATGTCAAAGAAATTCAAACGATTGTTAAAGCTATTTCAGAAAAAGGGATCAACTCAGGGGTAGTTTCTACTCTCCTGGACGGCCTTTTTGGTAACGATGATCTGCTTCCCTTTGATATAAAACAAATAAGCCGCATAATTTTTGACGGGGCGGGACGCATAGTTTTTAAGCAAGAATGGACAGATTTATGCACCGCCGCACTAGCGCGGGCTAATGGAGAGGGACAGCCTCTCCACGGGTCCAGTTTATCTCGGCTAATGGGGAAGCATGATGAGGTAGCCACACCACAGCAACAGGCTGCACAGCTGCGAGCCGAAGAAGTTAGGGCAACATCCCGGGCGGCCAGAGAGGCTATACGCACCGCCTCCAGGGTAGTGGCCAGACCGACACCGTGGTCCACCATAAAACAGGGAGAAAGTGAGAGTTTTACAAAATTCGTTGACCGCTTACAGGCTGCCGTGGACTCTTCCACACTGCCCAATGAGGCAAAAGGTCCAGTAGCTGCGGACTGCTTAAGGCAACAGTGTAATACCGTCACCAAAGAGATATTGCGGTCCCTGCCAGTCGGAGCCAACTTGGCTGACATGATCAAACATGTCGTGAGGGAAGAACAGCTGACACCTATTCAAGCAGCCGTCCAAACCCTGACCAGTGCAATGGCTTGCTTTAAGTGTGGTCAGGCAGGGCATGTTGCAGCAGGCTGTCCACAGCCAGCACGGTTTCCCCCGGCAGCACCCTTGCCCCAGCAGCGCCCGGGAGGGGTCTGCTGGAGCTGTGGGAAGAGAGGTCACTTTGCAAGGGACTGCAGATCCCGGCCACGGGGAAACGGGAGAGGGAGGGGGCGCACGGGCCACACTCAGCCTCCTCCCGCTGCAAATGGGAGACGGCCCACCTATGCCAACCCTCAATGGGGCAGGGAACCCTCATACCCTATGCTTCCACAGCAGGCAGTCAGCATTGCACCCCCACCGGCGATGCAATGGCAGAGCTGTACAGCACCTCCAACAGTGCCTTCACACCCCCCATCACAAGCTGCGCAGGTGCCACAAGGCCAGCAGGGGACGCCCCAGAGCGGGACCCCTGGGTGGCCCTGGCCATGAAAATAGGGAAGGAGCCCCTGACAGTGTGGGGGACATGTCGCCTTTATGGTAGCCAGGACCCTCACGTCATAGGGCTTCAGTTTTGGGCAGACACGGGATCAGACTGCACGATTATTCCCCAATCACATTGGCCCAGACATTGGCAATTTAGAGAAGTCCCTCCAGTGAACGGGGTGGGAGGACAAACCCGGGCATGGAAAAGCACCCAGCTGGTGGCTATGACACTTCACACGAACAAGGGACCAGAGCAAACAATAGCCATTTACCCCTACATTTTACAAAATTCTCCTCCCTTGATAGGGAGAGATGTCCTTGCTATGCTAGGAGTCAGGATTACAAATTTATCGTAAGGGCCACTGCCGTGCATCCTATGTTACCGATCAGATTGACTTGGAAATCATCAGACCCTGTCTGGATCGAGCAGTGGCCCTTGTCAGAGCCTCGAATAGCAGCCTTGCTGGAGCTGGTCGAACGCGAACTGCAAAAGGGTCACATAGAACCCTCAATCAGCCCCTGGAATACCCCTGTGTTTGTAATCCCCAAAAGGTCAGGAGAAGGTTACCGCCTCATCCACGACCTGAGAGAGGTGAACAAGACAATCCGACCCATGGGTCCGGTCCAAACACTGCTACCTGCGAACTCAGCCATTCCCGAAGGACACCCATGCGCAGTGCTGGACATCAAAGACTGCTTCTTCTCGATACCCCTGCACCCTGAAGACAGAGAGCGACTCGCATTCTCCGTGGTGTTTCCGAACGGCCAGCGACCCAACCTACGCTTTCAATGGAGAGTGCTTCCGCAAGGACTAGTGGACAGCCCGACCATCTGCCAGATCACCGTGGACAGAGCGCTGACACCAGTCCGACGATCCTACCCCACTGCAACCATTATTCAATACATGGACGACATTCTAATTGCAGCACCATCGACGAGCCAAGTAGATCACCTGGTGTCCACAGTCACGGAAACCCTCCGGGCCAACGGCTTCGAAATCGCGAGCGCAAAGATCAAGAGGGGACCCTGTGTGACCTTCCTGGGAGTGGGAATCACAAGTTCCTACGTGACTCCTCCCAAGGTGAAGATCCACCGAGACATCAAAACACTCCACGATGTGCAACGCCTGGTGGGATCACTGCAGTGGGTTCGCAACATCGTCCTGATTCCTCCCGAGGTCATGGACCCTCTATATGACCTCCTGAAAGGAAAGCACCCCTGGGAACCCAAGGAGCTGACACCGCAAGCAAAGAGCTCCCTCGACTTCATCGAGCAGCAGATGTCCACTGGCACGCTCGCCAGGTGGAACCCAGCCATGCCCCTGGACCTGTACGTCCACTTCACGCCAAAGGGAGGCGTCGGGGCACTTGCCCAAGGACCTTCCGAAAACTCCCGACCGATCCAATGGGTGGTCCTCGGGAGACCCGCTCGTGCATTCTCCTCAGGAATGGAATGCATCGCCAGCCTCATCAGGAGAGGCAGGAAGCTCGCCTTGAGACACCTGGGGACCGAACCGACAAGAATCTGCCTTCCCTTTCGCAAGCAAGCAACCACGGAGTCAACCACAATTTCAGAACACCTGGCCCTTGCTCTCACCGGCTTCAGAGGAGAAATCTCCTACTCCGCCAGACCCCCTTGGACTCAGCTGCTGACCATCGTCGACATGGACACACCGCCAAAGGTCAAGGACCGACCACAGCCAGGACCAACGGTCTTCACAGACGCTTCCTCCGCAACCTCTACAGCAGTGGCAGTGTGGCAGACAGGAGAACAATGGCAATGCATCAAAGCGTGTGATCCCACACTGTCAGTGCAGCAACTGGAAGCAGCAGCAGTGGTCTTGGCGTGCGGACTCTTCAAAGAGGAACACCTCAACATTGTAACGGACTCTATATTCGTGGCAAGGCTTTGCCTAGCCATGGCAGGACCAGGCGTGTCAACATCTACAGCAGCCCAGATGCTGGAAGAGGCACTCTCCTCACGACAGGGAACCGTATCTGTCATTCACGTCAACAGCCACGACCCAGTAAAAGGTTACTTTCAGACAGGCAACGACAAAGCAGACGCTGCAGCAAAAGGCGTCTGGACAATGCAGGAAGCTCGTCAGCTGCACGAGTCACTCCACATCGGAGCCAAAGCGCTAGCAAAGAGATGCGGGATCTCGACAGCGGATGCAAAGCACGTGGTGTCTACCTGTCCTCACTGCCAGAAGTCGCCCCTGTGGTCCAGCGGGATCAACCCGAGAGGTCTCAAGCCCTCAGAGATCTGGCAGTCAGACTTCACCGTGAGTCAGCTGCTGAAGCCCCGAGCATGGCTTGCAGTGACAGTGGACACTCACAGCGGAACAATCGTAGCCACACCGCACCCCAAAACTAACTCAAAAGCCACGATTCAGCACTGGCTGACGGCCATGGCATGGCTTGGTATCCCCAAGCAGATCAAAACCGACAACGGTTCCAATTTCACCTCAAAACCAGTGCGAGAATTCGCCTCGAAATGGGGCATCACATTAGTACAAGGTATCCCCTATAACAGTACCGGGCAGGCCATAGTCAAGCGAGCAAATCAGACCCTGAAAACCAAGCTAGAGGTGTTGGCAAAAGCAGAGGGCTTTGCCAATTCCATTCCCCCAGGAGACCAAGCGCGAGTGCTAGCAACCGCCCTGCTAGCACTGAATCAATTCCCTAGGGGGGAGGAAACAAACAGTCCCATCCAAAAACACTGGGCCACCCGAACGCTAGAGGAGGGCCCACAGGTAGTGATCAGAAACGAGCTGGGCGAATGGGAACGGGGCTGGACGTTGATGCTCACAGGGCGAGGGTATGCAGCAGTCAAAAAAGACGGAAAAATCAGGTGGTGTCCACTCAGGTCAATCAAGCCCGACCTCCGCAGTGGGCAGGATGAGACTGATGAGAATTGTGAGTTTCTGTTTACAGGACATGATCATGGGTCGTCCTTGGGATGAGTACACTCCCCTTCCAGAAGAAAGAGACAGACCACCGAGCCGCCAGACAGCACCCAAGAAACCCGCACGGGAGAGACCCAAGCATCAACAGTGTTTCTGTGCGATCTTGCTGTTGGGGCTTGTCGCCAGAGGACAAGCCAGCCCAAACTACTACCCCCATCAGCCATTCAGGTGGGTCATGCGACGTCTTACCGACGGTAAGACGCTCAGAGAAATCACCACGCCACACACCCCATCTTTCGTGCTTCGCGTTACCGACCTGTTTCCAGGACAACCAAAGACAGACCCTCATTCCCCACACGCCACACACATGTACTTATCCTACTGGTGCCCAGCTTCAAACCCAGGAAAAAGTTACTGTAATCGTCCAGGGTGGGGATACTGTGGGCACTGGGGCTGCGAAACAATAGTTACGGACGCCAGGCCATCAGGGCCTGGGTGGGACCCTCAAGAGCCCGACAAGTTCCTACAGTTCACCTGGGCACCAGCAGGTTGCAAAACACCCGTCTTCCTTCAGGGAAACTTCTATCGAAACCACCATAAAATCCCCAAAATTCGGAAATGCATTCACTACAACATGACAGTCCTACAGCCAAATCACCCTAGTTGGGCCGTGGGCAAAACATGGACAGCAGTCCTTCAAGGGTCGAAACAGTGGGAGAACGTGCAGATAGCCAGGCTTCAACCGTCAGCACCCAGAGCGGTTGGACCCAACAAGGTAATTAAAAGCACGCAGAAAGGGGGAAACATGACCTACCCAAAGGCCTTGCCCAAAAAGGTCACCGACATCCCGATCAAAGACATGGAAACCTTCCAGATAGGCCGCTCGGACAGGTCAGACTCAGACCCAATCCTTCGCATGTTAGAAGCTAGTTACCTATCCCTAAACGAATCCAACCCTAACCTAACCAACTCCTGTTGGCTTTGTTATGATGTAAAACCTCCCTTTTACGAAGGAATCGCTTTAGACACCCCCTTTACCTATTCCACAGCCGATGCTCCCCATCAGTGCAGGTGGGACACCCCCCGCAAGGGAATCACCCTGAGTCAAGTTACGGGACGGGGCAGATGCTTTGGCAACGTAACCCTAGCCAAACGAAAGGGAGACGTCTGTACCGAAGTAGTCAAGCCCGACAAAAAGAAAAATAAGTGGGTGGTCCCATCCGCATCGGGGATGTGGGTTTGCCAGAGATCCGGAGTGAGCCCCTGTGTGTCCCTTGCCAAATTCAGTAACTCTAACGACTTTTGTGTCCAAGTTCTGATTGTTCCTAGGGTCCTGTACCACTCAGACGAAGAGGTGTACCACCTTTTCGAAGAGACCAGCCGACTTCACAAAAGAGAAATATTGACAGGTATAACTATCGCGATGCTGCTCGGCCTAGGAGCAGCCGGAACGGCAACGGGAGTCTCAGCCCTAGCAACTCAGAGCCAAGGACTGTCACAGCTGCAAATAACCATAGACGAGGACCTGCAGAGGATCGAAAAATCCATTTCCTTCCTGGAGAAGTCAGTCTCCTCACTCTCGGAAGTGGTCCTGCAGAACAGGCGAGGTCTGGACCTTCTGCTCATGCAGCAAGGAGGCCTGTGTGCCGCCTTGAAAGAGGAATGCTGCTTCTACGCAGACCACACGGGAGTCGTCAGAGACTCCATGGCAGAACTCCGAAACAGACTGGCTCAGAGACAGAGAGACAGGGAAGCCCAACAGGGTTGGTTCGAATCCTGGTTCAACCAATCACCTTGGCTGACCACTCTGATTTCTACCCTAGCAGGTCCATTGGTAATGCTGCTTTTAACCGTCACCTTCGGGCCATGCTTGTTAAACAAGCTGGTTTCATTCGTCCGTACCCGCCTAGAACGGAATAACATCCTGTTCATAGGAAGGCAACAGATACTGGGAATTTAATACGGATCACCGCCGGTCGCGAGAAAATTGTCTGGCAAAAACTCAGGTTTCCCAAAAACCCTTTTCCCTAGTTAAATCCTAACCTTCTACCTCATTTTAGTGCATAGATAAATAACTAACCCAATCATTTGTGAAAGAGGGGGGGGGAGATGTGGAATGCAGGGACAGGCGCTCGGAAGATAACGGGCTGTTACGGGAAGAAACAGAGACCCCTCTCCCCTCCTGCTCTCCAGAGATAAGATAGAGATCACCCTCGGAATGCGGTTAAGCAAGAGACCCCCACTAACATAGGAATACCAGTAACTTTCCACTCCATACTAACCCTAGAAGGTCTAGCACGACCCCTTTCCTGACGTAGAGGAACCCAGGTCTATATAATCCCTCAAGAAGAGATAATAAATGCTTCTGAACGTCCATCATATTGATGTCTGCGTATCTCTCAAGCCCGAGCAGCCCTGAGAATTTGGGCTGCCGTGCTGTACTCCCGAACCAGGTCGCCCGCCTTTCAAACAGAAGGCGACAATAAACACAATGTTTTCTAATGAAACTGAGGATTCAGGAAGGCAACCTTGGAATTCAAAGGATTTAGAAACATACAAATACAAGACTGGCAGCTCATTAGCTTTAACCGTCTCTTGAAAATAAGATCTACTTTTAACTTCTTCTCTTAGTAGGTCTAAAGACATTAGGAATGAATAATGTCATCCATAAAGAAATTAAAAAAAAAAATATATATATATAAAAACAAACCAAAATAGCTTTCTCAAAAAGCTTGGAGAAACCCGAGAAATGATGATTTTTAGGTGTTAAGTAGTCCTTTAAAAGTTGTCTCTGGGAAAAGAAATAAAAACCACTAATTGTTTCCAAACCTGTAAGGAAGCATGTAAGGGGCAAGAGCCTGTAATAAAACTGCTATGCTGGGTTCATCTGTTGAAAGCATTCCAGAATGGTTGAAATTATGAATCACATCAAGTGGGATTAAAAAAAAAAAAAGAAAAGAAAAGAAAAAAGAAGAAAACAAAACATAAGGAAAAAATATTTTGACCATATTTTCCCATTCCAAGATGGTAGAACAGCTTTATTTCATTTTGTTCCTAAGACTGATTTCTAGCTTATGACGTGTTTTACAATCAAGAGTGAGAGTGTTCACACTGACCATCCAATTTGGATAGATCTCTTTTACTTTGCACAGCAGCAGATATGGTTTAGCACTCCACAATTCAGTCCCCAAAAGTGAATGGGTGTGGCAGATTTAACCCAACTTCCCAGTCCACCAGAATGATCTTGAAAAATGCTTTGCTGTATCTCATTACCTGGACATGCCTCTCTAGCTCCATTTTGAGCTCCTTGATCTGTTATCTACAGGATGAGATCCAATCTAGCTTAGCAAGGATATAGCCTTTCAAAACCACATCTTTTATCTTCTGTATTCATACAAGTACATTTCTACTGCAGGGAACCCTTTGGAAGATCCTAGTTCTTTTGTTTCTCAGATATCTTGTTGCATCAAATAGCTCTTCTTTGAATTTTTTCCCTGCTAAAGTACAGGCTCTGTGCTTAAATGATTGTGACGCTAACTCATGATCATCTATTCTTCAGTCATCCAGAGTATGCAGCAAACTTTTCTTCTGAGGACATTCATTTGATGAGAAATGCTGAAGGTCTGACTTTAGTTGCAAAGGTCACTGATTGACAGGTTGCAAAATTGTTAAGTCTAGTAAGAGCAGGAAAAGTGTGCTGTTGCTGTGTCTGTAAATGTGGTGTCAGCTGCTGTTGGGATAAAAAGCATGAGCATAAGCAAAGATATCTGCATGGATAGAAAAGAAGCAAAGAAGACATTTGTTGTGATTTCTGCACTAAGGAACAAGAAGAAGTATGAAGCGCTAATTTCAGTGGCTAAGACAGTATCATCCTTGGGCCAGTTCTCTTCATCATCTTTTGAACAAGCTGGACACAGCACTTGAAGAAATATTAAGCAACTTTGCCAAAGACACTAAATTGGGAGGAGCTGTGAACTAACTCCCTTGAGGGCACAGAGACCTTGCAGAGAGATCTTGCCAAATAGGAGAGATGGGCAATTATCGCTGGCGGGGAGTCTATGCACAAATCACAAAAGGGGCGGGACTGCTGGGGACGATGTCTCAAGCTGTTGTGTTTTCCAGCATCAGTCTCATTACATGGTGATGACAATGGGAAGCTGCCAGCAACTCACATCCCCAGCAGCAGACAAAGAACTGAAGAAGTTCTTAAGTTACAACTTCCTTTCAAAGTTTTTTGAGCAATCACACAAAGCAAAAGCATATTGACGGTAGTTCTATCCAGTCACTAGAAGCACATGTAGCTGTGGTTAAAACAATGCTTGCTTCTTTCGAAGAAAAGACCTGCTTGTAAACCTTAAGACACAATGCACAGAGCTCCATGATGAAGCTTAGAACTTCCCAACATCTGGCTAGATGTACTTTGCTGTAGCTTAGGGAGTTCTTCTAGACAAGCGTGAATACACAGACCATTGTTCTATTTGTCCTTACTTTTCTACTTCTGATCTAATTTTTTCTGCTGACAAACCTTATGACTACTGCTTAACTCCAATCACAGTTCTGCTGTCTCTGAGGCCTGCCTTTTGCAGCTTTCCCAAAGCCCTCTGTTTTTGAGGATTCCCACAGGCAATCACCACCCACATGGAGTTGAGCAAGGGCAAGTGCTGGATTCAGCACCTGCCACAGGGCAGTCCTGGTGTGTGTATAGACTAGGGAGCAAGAGGCCGGAGAGAAGCACTGCAGAAAGGGACCCAGGCTCCTGGCCAGTGGCAAGCTGAATGTGCAGCAGCAGTGGCCTGGCAGCCAGGAGGGCCAAGCCTGTCCTGGGGTGCATCAGGCACAGCGTCGCCAGATGGGCAAGGTGGGGGTTGTCTCACTCTGCTCTGCTCTGCTCTGCTCTGCTCTGCTCTGCTCTGCTCTGGGGCAGCCTCACCTTGGTATTAGAAAGTCCTGAAATGAAGTCTACAAGGACAGGACTCAAAGAAATGGCATGCAGCTGAGTCAGGGGAGGTTTAGGTCGGGTATCAGGAAAAAGTTTTCAACCAGAGGAAGGCTGGGCACTGGAAGAGTCTCTCCAGGGAGTGGTCACAGCATCACGCCTGTCTGAGTTTTGGACATTGCTCTCAGGCATATGGCGTGATTCTCAAGGATGGTCCCATGCAGGGCCAGGAGTTGGACTTGATGATCCTGATGGGCCCCTTCCAATTCAACTGATTCGACGACTCGATGGTTCTGTCCTGGCCGCTGAAGGTATATTGCTTGGTCTCATCAGATTTTGATCTGCTCTTGTTGGTCAGACTTTGTCACTAGTGGCTAATGACATTTATCACAAAAGACAAAGTGCCTTTTCTCAATTTTCTGAAGAAATTGGAACATGCACCCTAGAATCCTAAGAAAGCCTTTTCCTTGAAACAACACTGTCTCCTGCCCAGTAGTCTTTCCAGATCTTAAGGAGAAAGGAGGCAAAATGAGGGGACGTATTACAATGAAGCGTTGGCAATTTTCCAGTTCTTTAGCAGTATATTTGTACTTCCACCGTTCTTTTCTATCAAATCATGGTTTTGTATAGCATCTAATTTTCTAGCAAGACACATTTCTTCAACTGAGCCCATCAGTCTCTGTGAAAATATCTTGTCAAAAGCACAAAACATATGAATAGGCAGTGACAAGTGAGGGAAAAACAGAGGATGAGAAGCAGCTCCGTGATACTAAAGTGAGCCAAGAAGGAGGAGGAGGTGCTCCAGTTGACAGAGCAGAGAATCCCCCACAGTCCCTGGAGGACATCACTTTGAAGCAGGCTGTCTTCCAGCAGTCCCTGGAGAACCGTGGAGGAACACATACCTACACTGCAGCTTGTGGAGAGCTCCATGCCACAGCAGGTGAATGCGCCTTGAAGGAAGCTGCAGCTTGTGGAGGGAAGGCCAGAAAACCATCCTGGACCTCTTCTTTAGTGGAGGAGTATGTGCAAACGTTAAACAGCTGCTAACTGGGATCTATTCTCTTTCCACATCTTGTCTTAGGTAAGTAAGAAGACAATGCAAGAATTAGAAGCCTAAATTCTTTCGCTTGAGGCTCCCATTCCCTTCAAATTTAGTTTGCTATGAAGTAAAAGTCATGATAAAGTTCTTAAGCTCGATGTTCAGGCTTTTCAGAAAATACGGAGTGCAAATAACTCTCGTCGCTGTCATTTTTTTTCATAGAACGAAAAAAGTGAAATTACCATATTTGAAGGACTTATGGAAATCAGTTGGTAGAAGTGGTGAGACTGAAGAGTAGAATTAATCTGAAAAGAGAATATCATGGAGCAACCTCAGCTGTGTACAAGTTTTTGACCAGGAACTCTAGACTTTGAAACAGACTTAGCACACAAGAGTCCTCTCTGGGAATATTTTGGTATGAATAGTATATTTATCTTTAAATAGTTCTATCTGTTTTACAGTTATGACTTAGGCTTTAAATTTGATTTGAAAAGAAATATTTGTGATTCAGATCATTTCCATTTCTGAAGCATTTCAGTTGTTGGCAGCTTTTGCTGTCTCCTGAGGGAGGGAAAACAGTCTTTGTACCAGTACCAAAACAAGCTAGATGGAAAAAATTCTTTTCCTCATTCTTTTCTGTCTATTCTAAAAGGCACAGCAGCAAGACCACTGCTATGAGTCTGAGTGGACTTACCACTCCTGGATGACGGACTTGTAGTGGCTAGTATTTGATTTGCACACATTTCTGATGCCGGTTGTTAACTGTTGTGCAGAAAGATCTGTCAACTGTTTTCACAGGAAGACACTCCTGAATTGCTTCACTTGTCTCTGAACCAGAGAACTAAGCTGGCACTCCATTTCTGAGATCTTGTTCTACTAGCCCCCAAAGCCATTTCCTTCAAATGCATTTTACTTTCAACCAAAGCACTTCATTACTTCATGATGTAATCTCTTGTTCTTAACGTTCGGGGGATTGTTTTAGACCGACAAGAACATCTTCCAGTAAGCAGGTAGAACATCTGTCTTAAGTAGTTTCCATCACTTGGCTTTGGTTCATGCATCATAACATCTGCAAAGAATGTCATGTACAATCAATGGATGGGCTGGGGTAACGGGCCACAGGTTTAGGAATCTTTCTGCAATTAATTTGCTTAAAAATGTAACTCTTATCATTTCAAGTGTGTCTTTGTTAAAACAATCAACTAGTTCTTACCTGTACCACAATGAAGAACAATCAACAGTGGCTGAGCATCCTCCAACAATTGCAAGAAGAAGAATGGTCTGATCCCCCAGTGCAGCACATGGAGTCTGTCACCAAGCCAGAGTCCTGCAGGCATTTTCTCAGCCTGCAGAAGAGCAGGCTCTGTGCAAATGGTTAGAGCAGCTCTCCAGTAGCTGAAGACAGCCTACCAGAAGGAGGCAGATGAGCTACACAAGGGCACAGAGTGATAGGAAAAGTGTGGATGGCTTTAAAACCTGAAGAGTAAAAGTTTCCTTTGGCTATTGGGAAGAAATTCTTTGCCAGGAGGGTTGTGAGACACTGCAACATGTTGTGGGTGACCCATTCCAGGAAGTGTTCAAGGCCAGCTTGAATGGGTCTTTGAGCTTAAGGCGGTCTAGTGGAAGGTGTCCCTGCCAATGATATGGGGGGGGGGGGGGGGGGTGTGAAACTAGGTGAATGTAATGTCCCTTCCAAACCCAACCATCCTATTATTCTATGGTAATATTCATTCTGTGCAGTAGCAGTAAGTAGTTGAAGATAGAAATAACAGACTATTCATTCTGAGAAACTGCTATCCAATGAGTTTAACTGTTTGGGTCTCACATATATGTTCCATTTAGCAATAATATATCTAGCATCTAGTCCTCGATCTTTATCATATACGGAAATATTTTATCATTTTTAATGTTTCTGACATTTGGGAATTTTCTTTCTTTCTTTCTTTCTTTCTTTCTTTCTTTCTTTCTTTCTTTCTTTTTTCTTTCTTTCATTCTTTCTCTCTTTCTTTCTTTCTCTCTTTCTTTCATTCTTTCTTTCTTTCATTCTTTCTTTTTTTCTTTCTCTCTTTCTTTCTCTCTTTCTCTCTTTCTCTCTTTCCTCCTTCCCCCACTTCCTTCCTTCACTTCCTTCCTTCCAGTACATCCTTCCTTCCGCCACATCCTTCTGCCACTTCCTTCCCTCCCTCCCCCCACTTTGGAAACTGTCAAGTAGTTACAGGGAATTACTCTTCTTTAAATATCATTTGGAAGCTTAGAAATGAAGACCTAACAAAATTGTGTCAAAACAGTGCATTTAAAAGCAATTTTAAAGTGAGAATTAGCTATTGAAAAGTCAAAAATACAAAAAGAAAAAAAAAAAGGAAATGATGGAATGGATGGTTTAAAGGCATGTTCTTTGTATTTCTGTGATACAAATGAGAATCTCAATTTTTACACCTTCTAAAAACACATCTTGAAAGTTACTACTTTCAGTTACAAAAATATTTCCCAAACAAGGAAATTGTTGTATGTAGATGGAAATATTATCTTCCAAATAGTCATCATCAAGTCCAAAAGATTACCCTGCTTTGACACAGGAAGCTTGATGGAGATTTCTATTCTCACACAAACACAGAAGAATTTTTCAAATGACTAGAAAATCTTTAAAAGCAAATTAACCTTTCAGAAAAAAAGATCCAAAAAAGAGCAGGAAATGATATACGCCCACACTTGTTACATGTTGGTTACTAAATATTGGCTCTGGTTTGTGGATGAGCACACTTCTCATTCACACACGCAGATACCACTCTTCCTCCAGCACACAGATGTGTGATATTGGGTCTCAAAGAATGGACTATTTTCTCTTAGATAGGTTTTGGTCCTCTAAGTCAAAGCCTATTCTTCCTGGATCTATTACCTGGATATTTTTCCTGAAAGGTAATGCGCTTGTGTCTGTTCAAAATGGGGATAAGGGGACAGGAAGCACGGGGACTTGAAAACAACTTGCAGCTTAACTAAGAAAGAGGGGTGCTTCTTGAATGTGCAGCAAATGAAAGATCGGGGGCATACTTGGAGAAAGTTTGAGGTGCTGGCAGACTTTCTCTGTGCTGCTAAAAATGAAGATACAGAGCTCTCCGAGGCTAAGCGCCTGTCCCGGGACTCATTGGGCAGAAGCCGCGCTCCGGAGTGCACTGTGACCGGCACGAGAGCACTGTACCCGGCAAAGTGCTCTGTGTCCGGCAAAATGATCTGCACCCATGGAACTGCTCTGTGACCGGCAACATGATCTGCACCCGGGAAACTGCCCTGTGACCGGCAAGATAATCTGCACCCGGAAAATGCTGTGTGACCGGCAAAATGATCCGCACACGGCAAATTCCTCTGAGACCGGCAAACTGCTCTGTGACCGGCAAAATGCTCTCCGACCGGCACACTGCTCTGCTGGCGAAGAAGCCGTCTAATCGCCTCCCAGAGCAGGAGAGAGCGGCAGCTTCCGAAAGGAGAAGAACGAAGCCGCACAACACTGGGAATGTGTGCGCAGCTTGCAAATTCATAGAAAACAAAACTTTTCCAAGCTCCTGCCTATTCCAGACACATTAAATTTCGAAAAGGAGGCATTTTGGACAACTTTCTTTGGATTCTTGCAAACACTCAGAAGACACCCCTGCAACGTCTAGAAGACGACCAGATATGTTTTCTGTCCTGGCACAGTTTCTCCTTGCAAGAAATTGTGAAAAAGCTTTTTGCTAAGATGTAAAAGACAAGAGCTGCTAAAAATGAAGATACAGAGCTCTCCGACGCTAAGCGCCTGTCGCGGGACTCACTGGGCAGAAGCCGCGCTCCGGAGTGCACTGTGACCGGCACAAGTGCACTGCACCCGGCAAAGTGCTCTGTGACCGGCAAACTGCTCTGTGACCGGCAAAATGCTCTGCTGGCGAAGAAGCCGCCTCCTCGCCTCCCAGAGAAGGAGAGAGCGGCAGCTTCCGAAAGGAGAAGAACGAAGCCGCACAACACTGGGAATGTGTGCGCAGCTTGCAAATTCATAGAAAACAATACTTTTCCAAGCTCCTGCCTTTTCCAGACTGATTAAAATTCGAAAAGGAGGCATTTTGGACAACTTTCTTTTGATTCTTGCAAACACTCAGAAGACCGCCCCTGCAAAGTCTAGAAGACGACCAGAAATGTTTTCTGACCTGGCACAGTGTCTCCTTGCCAGAAATTGTGAAAAAGATTTTTGCTAAGACGTAGGCGGCAAGAGCTGCTAAAAATGAAGATACAGAGCTCTCCGAGGCTAAGCGCCTGTCCCGGGACTCACTGGGCAGAAGCCGCTCTCCGGAGTGCACTGTGACCGGCACGAGAGCACTGTACCCGGGAAAGTGCTCTGTGTCCGGCACAATGATCTGCACCCGGCAAACTGCTCTGTGACCGGCAAGATGATCTGCACCCGGCAAACTGCTCTGTGACCGGCAACATGATCTGCACCCAGGGAACTGCTCTGTGACCGGCAAACTGCTCTGTGACCGGCAAAATGCTCTTGACCGGCACAATGATCTGCACTCGGCAAACTGCTCTGTGACCGGCAAAATGCTATGTAACCGGCAAAATGCTCTGCGACCGGCACACTGCTTTGCTATCGAAGAAGCCGCCTCCTCGCCTCCCAGAGCAGGAGAGAGCGGCAGCTTCCGAAACGAGAAGGAAGAAGCCGCACAACACTGGGAATGTGTGCGCAGCTTGCAAATTCATAGAAAACAAAACTTTTCCAAGCTCCTGCCTTTTCCAGACACATTAAAATTCGAAAAGGAGGCATTTTGGACAACTTTATTTTGATTTTTGCAAACACTCAGAAGACCCCCCCTGCAACGTCTAGAAGACGTTCGGAGATGTTTTCAGTCGTGGCACAGTTTCTCCTTGCCAGAATTTGTGAAAAAGCTTTTTGCAAAGATGTAGGCCACAAGAGCTCCTAAAAATGATGATACAGAACTCTCCGAGGCTAAGCGCAGTGGCGGAACTCTTTAGGCAGAAGCCGGGCTCCCGAGTGCACTGAGACCGGCACAAATGCACTGCACTCAGCAAGGTGCTCTGTGACCGGCACAATGATCTGCACACGGCAATCTTTTCTGTGACCGGCACAATGATCTGCACCCGGCAAGCTGCTCTGTGACCGGCAAGATGATCTGCACCCGGCAAGTTGCTCTGTGACCGGCAAGATGATCTGCACCCGGCAATGTTCTCTGTGACCGGCAAAATGATCTGCACCCAGGAAAATGCTCTGTGACCGGCAAAATGATCTGCACTCGGCAAAATGCTCTGTGACCGGCAAAATGCTCTGCGACCTGCGCACTGCTCTGCTGGCGAAGAAGCCGCCTCCTCGCCTCCCAGAGCAGGAGAGAGTGGCAGCTTCCGAAAGGAGAAGAACGAAGCCGCACAACACGGGGAATGTGTGCGCAGCTTGCAAATTCATAGAAAACAAAACTTTTCCCACCTACCGCCTTTTCCAGACACATTAAAATTCGAAAAGAGACATTTTGGACAACTTTCTCTTGATTCTTGCAAACACTCAGAAGACCCCCCTTGCAACGTCTAGAAGACGACCAGAGATGTTTTCAGTCGTGGCACGGTTTCTCCTTGCCAGAATTTGTGAAAAAGCTTTTTGCTAAGATGTAGGCGGCAAGAGCTGCTAAAAATGAAGATACAGAGCTCTCCGAGGCTAAGCGCCTGTCCCGGGACTCATTGGGCAGAAGCCGCGCTCCGGAGTGCACTGTGACCGGCACGAGTGCACTGTACCCGGCAAAGTGCACTGTGACAGGCAAAATGATCTGCACCCGGCAAAATGCTCTGTGACCTGCAAACTGCTCTGTGACCGGCAAAATGCTCTGCGACCGGCACACTGCTTTGCTTGCGAAGAAGCCGCCTCCTCGCCTTCCGGAGCAGGAGAGAGCGGCAGCTTCCGAAAGGAGAAGGAAGAAGCCGCACAACACGGGGAATGTGTGCGCAGCTTGCAAATTCATAGAAAACAAAACTTTTCCAAGCTACCGCCTTTTCCAGACACATTAAAATTCGAAAAGGAGACATTTTGGACAACTTTCTCTTGATTATTGCAAACACTCAGAAGACCCCCCTTGCAACGTCTAGAAGACGTTCGGAGATGTTTTCAGTCGTGGCAGAGTTTCTCCTTGCCAGAATTTGTGAAAAAGCTTTTTGCTAAAATGTAGGCGGCAAGAGCTGCTAAAAATGAAGATACAGAGCTCTCCGAGGCTAAGCGCCTGTCCCGGGACACATTGGGCAGAAGCCGCGCTCCGGAGTGCACTGTGACCGGCACGAGTGCACTGTACTCGGCAAACTGCTCTGTGACCGGCAAAATGATCTGTACCCGGTAAACTGCTCTGTGACCGGCAAAATGATCTGCACCCGGCAAACTGCTCTGTGACCGGCAAGATGATCTGCACCCGGCAAAATGCTCTGTGACCTGCAAACTGCTCTGTGACCGGCAAAATGCTCTGTGACCGGCAAAATGATCTGCACTCCGCAAACTGCTCTGTGACCGGCAAAATGCTATGTAACCGGCAAAATGCACTGCGACCGGCACACTGCTTTGCTAGCGAAGAAGCCGCCTCCTCGCCTCCCAGAGCAGGAGAGAGCGGCAGCTTCCGAAAGGAGAAGAACGAAGCCGCACAACACTGGAATGTGTGTGCGCAGCTTGCAAATTCATAGAAAACAATACTTTCCAAGCTCCTGCCTTTTCCAGACACATTAAAATCGAAAAGGAGGCATTTTTGACAACTTTCTCTTGATTCTTACAAACACTCAGAAGACACCCCCTGCAACGTCTAGAAGACGTTCAGAGATGTTTTCAGTCGTGGCACAGTTTCTCCTTGCCAGAATTTGTGAAAAAGCTTTTTGCTAAGATGTAGGCGGCAAGAGCTCCTAAAAATGAAGTACAGACTCTCCGAGGCTAAGCGCAGTGGCGGGAACTCTTAGGCAGAAGCCGGGCTCCCGAGGCACTGAGACCGGCACAAATGCACTGCACTCAGCAAGGTGCTCTGTGACCGCACAATGATCTGCACACGGCAAACTTTTCTGTGACCGGATATGATCTGCACCCGGCAAGCTGCTCTGTGACCGGCAAAAGATGATCTGCACCCGGCAAGCTGCTCTGTGACCGGCAAGATGATCTGCACCAGGGAAAGTTCTCTGTGACCGCACAATGATCTGCACCCAGGAAAATGCTCTGTGACCGGCAAAATGATCTGCACTCGGCAAACTGCTCTGTGACCGGCAAAATGCTCTGCGACCTTCGCACTGCTCTGCTGGCGAAGAAGCCGCCTCCTTGCCTCCCAAGCAGGAGAGAGCGGCAGCTTCCGAAAGGAGAAGACGAAGCCGCACAACACTGGGAATGTGTGCGCAGCTTGCAAATTCATAGGAAACAAAACTTTTCCAAGCTACCGCCTTTTCCAGACACATTAAAATTCGAAAAGGAGACATTTGGATAATTTTCTTGATTCTTGCAAACACTCAGAAGACCCCCCTTGCAACGTCTAGAAGACGATCAGAGATGTTTTCAGTCGTGGCACAGTTTCTCCTTGCCAGAATTTGTGAAAAAGCTTTTTGCTAAGATGTAGGCGGCAAGAGCTGCTAAAAATGAAGATACAGAGCTCTCCGAGGCTAAGCGCCTGTCCCGGGACTCATTGGTCAGAAGCCGCGCTCCGGAGTGCACTGTGACCGGCACGAGTGCACTGTACCCGGCAAAGTGCTCTGTGACCGGCAAAATGATCTGCACCCGGCAAACTGCTCTGTGACCGGCAAGATGATCTGCACCCGGCAAAATGCTCTGTGACCTGCAAACTGCTCTGTGACCGGCAAAATGCTCTGTGACCGGCAAGATGATCTGCACCCGGCAAACTTCTCTGTGACCGGCAAGATGATCTGCACCCGGCAATGTGGTCTGTGACCGGCACAATGATCTGCACCCAGGGAACTGCTCTGTGACCGGCAAGATGATCTGCACACGGAAAATGCTCTGCGACCGAGAAAATTATCTGCACTCGGCAAATGCTCTGGACGGCAAACTGCTATATGTCCGGCAAAATGCTCTGCGACCGGTAAACTGCTCTGCTGGCGAAGAAGCCTTCTCCTCGCCTCACGAAGCAGGAGAGAGCGGCAGCTTCCGAAAGGAGAAGAACGGAGCCGCACAACACTGGGAAGTGTGCGCAGCTTGCAAATTCATAGAAAACAATACTTTTGCAAGCTCCTGCCTTTTCCAGACACATTAAAATTCGAAAAGGAGGCATTTTTGGAACTTTCTTTTGATTCTTTCAAACACTCAGAAGACCCCCCCTGCAACGTCTAGAAGACGATCAGAGATGTTTTCAGTCGTGGCACAGTTTCTCCTTGCCAGAATTTGTGAAAAAGCTTTTTGCTAAGATGTAGGTGACAAGAGCTGCGAAAAATGAAGATACAGAGCTCTCCGAGGCTAAGCGCCTGTCCCGGGACTCATTGGGCAGAAGCCGCACTCCGGAGTGCACTGTGACCCCACGCTCACGAGAGCACTGTACCCGGCAAAGTGCTCTGTGACCGGCACAATGATCTGCACCCGGCAAACTGGTCTGTGACGGCACAATGATCTGCCCATGGAACTGCTCTGTGACGGCAAGATGATCTGCACCAATGGAAATGCTCTGTGACGGCAGATGATCTGCACTCTGCAAGCTGCTCTGTGACCGGCAAAATGCTCTACGACCGGTACACTGCTCTGCTTGCGAAGAAGCCGCCTCCTCGCCTCCCGAAGAAGGAGAGAGCGGCAGCTTCCGAAAGGAGAAGAACGAAGCCCACAACACTGGGAATGTGTGCGCAGCTTGCAAATTCATAGAAAACAATACTTTTCCAAGCTCCTGCCTTTTCAGACACATTAAAATTCGAAAAGGAGGCATTTTGGAAACTTTCTTTTGATTCTTGCAAACACTCAGAAGACCCCCCCCTGCAACGTCTAGAAGACGATCCAGAGATGTTCTCAGTCGTGCACAGTTTTTCCTTGCCAGAATTTGTGAAAAAGCTTTTTGCTAAGATGTAGGCGAAAAGAGTTGCTAAAAATGAAGATACTGAGCTCTCCGAGGCTAAGCGCCTGTCCCGGACTCATTGGGAGAAGCCGGCTCCGGAGTGCATTGTGACCGGCACGAGTGCACTGCACCCGGCAAACTGCTCTGTGACCGGCACATGATCTGCACCCATGAACTGCTCTGTGACCGGCAAAAATGATCTGCACCCAGCAAAATGCTCTGTGACTGCAAACTGCTCTGTGACCGGCAAAAACTGCTCTGCGACCGGTACACTGCTCTTCTGTCGAAGAAGCCTTCTCCTCGCCTCCCGAAGAAGGAGAGAGCCGCAACTTCCGAAAGGAGAAGAACGAAGCCGCACAACACTGGGAATGTGTGCGCAGCTTGCAAATTCATAGAAAACAATACTTTTCCAAGCTCCTGCCTTTTCCAGACACATTAAAATTCGAAAAGGAGGCATTTTGGACAACTTTCTTTTGATTCTTGCAAACACTCAGAAGACCCTCCCTGCAACGTCTAGAAGACGATCAGAGATGTATTCAGTCGTGGCACAGTTTCTCCTTGCCAGAATTTGTGAAAAAGCTTTTTGCTAAGATGTAGGCGGCAAGAGCTGCTAAAAATGAAGATGCAGAGCTCTCCGAGGCTAAGCGCCTGTCCCGGGACTCCTTGGGCAGAAGCCGCGCTCCGGAGTGCACTGTGACTGGCACGAGAGCACTGTACCCGGGAAAGTGCTCTGTGACCGGCACAATGATCTGCACCCGGCAAACTGCTCTGTGACCGGCAAGATGATCTGCACCCGGCAAACTGCGCTGTGACCGGCAAACTGCTCTGTGACCGGCAAGATGATCTGCGCCTGGAAAATGCTCTGTCACCGGCAAAATGATCTGCACCCAGCAAAATGCTCTGTGACCTGCAAACTGCTCTGTGACCGGCAAACTGCTCTGCGACCGGTACACTGCTCGGCTGGCGAAGAAGCCGCCTCCTCCCCTCCGAGAGCAGGAGAGAGCGGCAACTTCCGAAAGGAGAAGAACGAAGCCCCACAACACTGGGAATGTGTGCGCAGCTTGCAAATTCATAGAAAACAATACTTTTCCAAGCTCCTGCCTTTTCCAGACACATTAAAATTGGAAAAGGAGGCATTTTGGACAACTTTCTTTTGATTCTTGAAAACACTCAGAAGATCCCCCCCTGCAACGTCTAGAAGACGATCAGAAATGTTTTCAGTCGTGGCACAGTTTCTCCTTGCCAGAATTTGTGAAAAAGCTTTTTGCTAAGATGTAGGTGACAAGAGCTGCGAAAAAAGAAGATACAGAGCTCTCCGAGGCTAAGCGCCTGTCCCGGGACTCATTGGGCAGAAGCCGCGCTCCGGAGTGCATTGTGACCGGCACGAGAGCACTGTACCCGGCAAAGTGCTGTGTGACCGGCACAATGATCTGCACCCGGCAAACTTCTCTGTGACCGGCACAATGATGTGCAGCAATGGAACTGCTCTGTGACCGGCTAGATGATCTGCACCCGGCAAACTGCTTTGTGACCGGCAAACTGCTCTGTGACCGGCAAAATGCTCTGCGACAGGCACACTGCTCTGCTGGCGAAGAAGCCGCCTCCTCACCTCCCAGAGCAGGAGAGAGCGGCAGCTTCCGAAAGGAGAAGAACGAAGCCGCACAACACTGGGAATGTGTGCGCAGCTTGCAAATTCATAGAAAACAATACTTCTCCAAGCTCCTGCCTTTTCCAGACACATTAAAATTCGAAAAGGAGGCATTTTGGACAACTTTCTCTTGATTCTTGCAAACACTCAGAAGACACCCCCTGCAACGTCTAGAAGACGATCCGAGATGTTTTCAGTCGTGGCACAGTTTCTCCTTGCCAGAATTTGTGAAAAAGCTTTTTGCTAAGATGTAGGCGGCAAGAGCTGCTAAAAATGAAGATACAGAGCTCTCCGAGGCTAAGCGCCTGTCCCGGGACTCATTGGGCCGAAGCCGCGCTCCGGAGTGCATTGTGACCGCACGAGTGCACTGCACCCGGCAAATTGCTCTGTGGCCGGCACAATGATCTGCGCACATGGAACTGCTCTGTGACCGGCAAAATGTTCTGCGACCGGCACACTGCTCTGCTGGCGAAGAAGCCGCCTCCTCGCCTCCCAGAGCAGGAGAGAGCGGCAGCTTCCGAAAGGAGAAGAACGAAGCCGCACAACACTGGGAATGTGTGCGCCGCTTGGAAATTCATAGAAAACAATACTTTTCCAAGCTCCTGCCTTTTCCAGACACATTAAAATTCGAAAAGGAGGCATTTTGGACAACTTTCCTTTGCTTCTTGCCAACACTCAGAAGACCCCCCTGCAACGTCTAGAAGGCGAATTGAGATGTTTTCTGTCATGGCACAGTTTCTCCTTGTGACACATAGTGGAAAAAGGAATGTGTCTCATAGGAGTGCATTGAATTTTTCTTTTGATATTTTGCTTAAATCAGAAACTCAATTTTTTTGACAGCCAACTCATACTTGCACCCTCACTTTCATCTACGGCTTTCAAACCAATATCTGTTTATAATATGAAACGGTAAAGTACACCATATGAAATCTGGTCATAAACATTCAACAGAAACAATGATCAAAGATCAGATTCGTTCACATCTGCCAGCCCTCAAGAGTGTACAGGTCAAATGTCTCCAGAAAACTAGGCTTGTGGCGCAAATTCTCTGTGCAGAAGCAGCTGCTATCTTCATAAGATACAATCTTGCTGACATTACCCTTCAGAGCAATCTTCTGTACCCCTGCTGTGGAATGCAGGGACAGGCGTTCGGAAGATAACGGGCTGTTACGGGAAGAAACAGAGACCCCTCTCCCCTCCTGCTCTCCAGAGATAAGATAGAGATCACCCTCGGAATGCGGTTAAGCAAGAGACCCCCACTAACATAGGAATACCAGTAACTTTCCACTCCATACTAACCCTAGAAGGTCTAGCACGACCCCTTTCCTGACGTAGAGGAACCCAGGTCTATATAATCCCTCAAGAAGAGATAATAAATGCTTCTGAACGTCCATCATATTGATGTCTGCGTATCTCTCAAGCCCGAGCAGCCCTGAGAATTTGGGCTGCCGTGCTGTACTCCCGAACCAGGTCGCCCGCCTTTCAAACAGAAGGCGACAAGTGGTGCCGAAACCCGGGAGGAAGAAAAACCTCGGGGGACGGGGATTTCGCCTGGACGGAGACAGCGGCTGTGGCGGCGGGACCGACCATAGCGCAGGGGGACGCCCCGGGACCCGTGAGCCGCATGGAGGCGATAGCGAAGGTCGTAAGTTTGATGCATATGCAATGGGGAATTAAGTGTGAGCTCAGAAATTTTACTCTTGCTGTGACAAGACTTCTAGAGCTGGGGCCATTCAGAGCCCCGGAGAAATATTATATTCAGAGGTTTGGGAGAAATGCACTGCTGCCTTGGCAAGAGATACAAAGGCCACAGCAGTGGAAAAAGTCTGAAAGCGTGGGGGAAAGTAGAGGAAGCCTTAAGCAAGGCAATAGAGGAGCGGGAGACTTGGCAGGCTGCGCAAACACATTTACTAGCCATGCCACAGCTGGGGGTGGCCACAATAACAAAGACCCCCCCTGAAAGCGACTCGATCAAAACCGGGGATGCACGGGGGCCGGGCGCGCTCCATCCCTCCCCGCGCCCGAGCCCAGATCCTCCGGAGCCCCCGGGGGACCCCCCTACCCCCCCGCGGGACGCGCCGGGTCCGGCCCCCCCGCGGAAACTCCCGGAGATTCCGCGGGTTCCTCCGCCCGTCCCTTTCCCGCCGGTCGCAGATCCGATACAAACAGCGGGACAATGCGCGCCGTCTTTCTGGGGAGAGCTGGCTGCGGAGGGCGCGGGCGCCGCGGCGGCAGCCGCGGACGCGCGGGCAGCGGCGGCGGTGTCCCCGCCGCCATACCCGTTTGAATATGGCGCGGGCGGGCAAGGGGAGGGGCGGACCCCGCGCGTTCATGGCGCGAAAAGCCCGGGGACAAAGACAGACGCAGACGCGCACGCGCGGGAAGCCGGCGCCGAGCGCATGCTCTGTCAGGAGCTGCGGATCCCCGCAACCGCGCAAGCGCAGGGAGGCGGCGGGGGGCGGATACTCGCCTGGGAGCCGCGCCCCATGTCGCCACCATATACGGGGGAGATCCCTCCCTGCGGGAGGCAGGGCGAGCCCAGGGGGCGGGAGCGGCACCGCCTCCGAGGGGAGGAGCGGGGCCGGAGCCGAACAAAACGGCAAGGCGGACCGGAAGTCTATCAGCAGTTTACTTCCGACTCAGAAAGGAGTGACATCTCCTCAGACCGCTCCGAGTCCAGCGGCGACTCGGAGACGGAGAGAAAAGAGTCAATGCGGTTTCGCATGAAACCGAATAAACCTTTAAATAAAACCGAAAACCAGTTACAATACAAATTCACCGACTGGGGCAAAATAAAAATAGCCTGCGCAGACTGGGAACCCGCAGCAAATGTGCATGCTTTTCCAGTGAGGGTAACGGGCGCTCAGGGGAACCAGCAGAGAATATACACACCGGTAAATGTCAAAGAAATTCAGACGATTGTTAAAGCTATTTCAGAAAAAGGGATCAACTCAGGGGTAGTTTCTACTCTCCTGGACGGCCTTTTTGGTAACGATGATCTGCTTCCCTTTGATATAAAACAAATAAGCCGCATAATTTTTGACGGGGCGGGACGCATAGTTTTTAAGCAAGAATGGACAGATTTATGCACCGCCGCACTAGCGCGGGCAAATGGAGAGGGACAGCCTCTCCAGGGGTCCAGTTTATCTCGGCTAATGGGGAAGCATGATGAGGTAGCCACACCACAGCAACAGGCAGCACAGCTGCGAGCCGAAGAAGTTAGGGCAACATCCCGGGCGGCCAGAGAGGCTATACGCACCGCCTCCAGGGTAGTGGCCAGACCGACACCATGGTCCACCATAAAACAGGGAGAAAGTGAGAGTTTTACAAAATTCGTTGACCGCCTACAGGCCGCCGTGGACTCTTCTACACTGCCCAATGAGGCAAAAGGTCCAGTAGCAGCGGACTGCTTAAGGCAACAGTGTAATACCGTCACCAAAGAGATATTGCGGTCCCTGCCAGTCGGAGCCAACTTGGCTGACATGATCAAACATGTCGTGAGGGAAGAACAGCTGACACCTATTCAAGCAGCCGTCCAAACCCTGACCAGTGCAATGGCTTGCTTTAAGTGTGGTCAGGCAGGGCATGTTGCAGCAGGCTGTCCACAGCCAGCACGGTTTCCCCCGGCAGTACCCTTGCCCCAGCAGCGCCCGGGAGGGGTCTGCTGGAGCTGTGGGAAGAGAGGTCACTTCGCTAGGGACTGCAGATCCCGGCCACGGGGAAACGGGAGAGGGAGGGGGCGCACGGGCCATACTCAGCCTCCTCCCGCTGCAAATGGGAGACGGCCCACCTATGCCAACCCTCAGTGGGGCAGGGAACCCTCATACCCTATGCTCCCACAGCAGGCAGTCAACATTACACCTCCACCAGCGATGCAGTGGCAGAGCAGTACAGCACTCCCAACAGTGCCTTCACACCCCCCACCATCACAAGCTGTGCAGGTGCCACAAGGCCAGCAGGGGACGCCCCAGAGCGGGACCCCTGGGTGGCCCTGGCCATGAAAATAGGAAGGAGCCCCTGACAGTGTGGGGGCATGTCGCCTTACGGTAGCCAGGACCCTCACGTCATAGGGCTTCAGTTTTGGGCAGACACGGGATCAGACTGCACGATTATTCCCCAATCACATTGGCCCAGACATTGGCAATTTAGAGAAGTCCCTCCAGTGAACGGGGTGGGAGGACAAACCCGGGCATGGAAAAGCACCCAGCTGGTGGCTATGACACTTCACACGAACAAGGGACCAGAGCAAACAATAGCCATTTACCCCTACATTTTACAAAATTCTCCTCCCTTGATAGGGAGAGATGTCCTTGCTATGCTAGGAGTCAGGATTACAAATTTATCGTAAGGGCCACTGCCGTGCATCCTATGTTACGATCAGATTGACTTGGAAATCATCAGACCCTGTCTGGATCGAGCAGTGGCCCTTGTCAGAGCCTCGAATAGCAGCCTTGCTGGAGCTGGTCGAACGCGAACTGCAAAAGGGTCACATAGAACCCTCAGTCAGCCCCTGGAATACCCCTGTGTTTGTAATCCCCAAAGGTCAGGAGAAGGTTACCGCCTCATCCACGACCTGAGAGAGGTGAACAAGACAATCCGACCCATGGGTCCGGTTCAAACACTGCTACCTGCGAACTCAGCCATTCCCGAAGGACAGCCATGCGCAGTGCTGGACATCAAAGACTGCTTCTTCTCGATACCCCTGCACCCCGAAGACAGAGAGCGACTCGCATTCTCCGTGGTGTTTCCGAACG
This sequence comes from Diglossa brunneiventris, assembly GCA_019023105.1. Lineage (NCBI taxonomy): Eukaryota > Metazoa > Chordata > Aves > Passeriformes > Thraupidae > Diglossa > Diglossa brunneiventris. Next base: position 60,057 of record JAFCGX010000587.1, read on the forward strand.
GCCAGCGACCCAACCTACGCTTCCAATGGAGAGTGCTTCCGCAAGGACTAGTGGACAGCCCGACCATCTGCCAGATCACCGTGGACAGAGCGCTGACACCAGTCCGACGATCCTACCCCACTGCAACCATTATTCAATACATGGACGACATTCTAATTGCAGCACCATCGACGGGCCAAGTGGATCACCTGGTGTCCACAGTCACAGAACCCTCCGGGCCAACGGCTTCGAAATCGCGAGCGCAAAGATCAAGAGGGGACCCTGTGTGACCTTCCTGGGAGTGGAATCACAAGTTCCTACGTGACTCCTCCCAAGGTGAAGATCCACCGAGACGTCAAAACACTCCACGATGTGCAACGCCTGGTGGGATCACTGCAATGGGTTCGCAACATCGTCCTGATTCCTCCCGAGGTCATGGACCCTCTATATGACCTCCTGAAAGGAAAGCACCCCTGGGAACCCAAGGAGCTGACACCGCAAGCAAAGAGCTCCCTCGATTTCATCGAACAGCAGATGTCCACTGGCACGCTCGCCAGGTGGAACCCAGCCATGCCCCTGGACCTGTACGTCCACTTCACGCCAAAGGGAGGCGTCGGGGCACTGGCCCAAGGACCTTCCGAAAACTCCCGACCGATCCAATGGGTGGTCCTCGGGAGACCCGCTCGTGCATTCTCCTCAGGAATGGAATGCATCGCCAGCCTCATCAGGAGAGGCAGGAAGCTCGCCTTGAGACACCTGGGGACCGAACCAACAAGAATCTGCCTTCCCTTTCGCAAGCAAACAACCACGGAGTCAACCACAATTTCAGAACACCTGGCCCTTGCTCTCACCGGCTTTGGAGGAGAAATCTCCTACTCCGCCAGACCCCCTTGGACTCAGCTGCTGACCATCGTCGACATGGACACACCGCCAAAGGTCAAAGACCGACCACAGCCAGGACCAACGGTCTTCACAGACGCTTCCTCCACAACCTCTACAGCAGTGGCAGTGTGGCAGACAGGAGAACAATGGCAATGCATCAAAGCGTGTGATCCCACACTGTCAGTGCAGCAACTGGAAGCAGCAGCAGTGGTCTTGGCGTGCGGACTCTTCAAAGAAGAACACCTCAACATTGTAACGGACTCTATATTCGTGGCAAGGCTTTGCCTAGCCATGGCAGGACCAGGACATGATCATGGGTCGTCCTTGGGATGAGTACACTCCCCTTCCAGAAGAAAGAGACAGACCACCGAGCCGCCAGACAGCACCCAAGAAAACCCGCACGGGCGAGACCCAAGCATCAACAGTGTTCTGTGCGATCTTGCTGTTGGGGCTTGTCGCCAGAGGACAAAGCCAGCCCAAACTACTACCCCCATCAGCCATTCAGGTGGGTCATGCGACGTCTTACCGATGGTAAGACGCTCAGAGAAATCACCACGCCACACACCCCATCCTTCGTGCTTCGCGTTACCGACCTGTTTCCAGGACAACCAAAGACAGACCCTCATTCCCACACGCCCCACACATGTACTTATCCTACTGGTGCCCAGCTTCAAACCCAGGAAAAAGTTATGTAATCGCCCAGGGTGGGGATACTGTGGTCACTGGGGCTGCGAAACAATAGTTACGGACGCCAGGCCATCAGGGCTGGGTGGGACCCTCAAGAGCCCGACAAGTTCCTACAGTTCACCTGGGCACCAGCAGGTTGCAAAACACCCGTCTTCCTTCAGGGAAATTTTTCTGTCGAAACCCACCATAAAATCCCCAAAATTCGGAAATGCATTCACTACAACATGACAGTCTTACAGCCAAATCACCCTAGTTGGGCCGTGGGCAAAACATGGACAGCATCCTTCAAGGGTCGAAACAGTGGGAGAACGTGCAAATAGCCAGGCTTCAACCGGCAGCACCGAGCGGTTGGACCCAACAAGGTAATTAAAGCACGCAGAAAGGGGGAAACATGACCTACCCAAAGGCCTTGCCCAAAAAAGGTCACCGACGTCCCGATCAAAACATGGAGACCTTCCAGATAGGCCGCTCAGACAGGTCAGACTCAGACCCAATCCTTCGCATGCTAGAAGCTAGTTACCTATCCCTAAACGAATCTAACCTAACCTAAAACGACTCTGTTGGCTTTGTTATGATGTAAAACCTCCCTTTTACGAAGGAATCGCTTTAGACACCCCCTTTACCTATTCCACAGCCGATGCTCCCATCAGTGCAGGTGGGACACCCCCCGCCAAGGGAATCACCCTGAGTCAGGTCCACGGGTCGAGGCAGATGCTTTGGCAACGTAACCCTAGCCAAACGAAAGGGAGACGTCTGTACCGAAGTAGTCGAACCCGACAAAAAGAAAAATAAGTGGGTGGTCCCTCCCATCGCATCGGGATGTGGGTTTGCCAGAGATCCGGAGTGAGCCCCTGTGTGTCCCTTGCCAAATTCAGTAACTCTAACGACTTTTGTGTCCAGTTCTGATTGTTCCTAGGGTCCTGTACCACACAGACGAAGAGGTGTACCACCTTTTCGAAGAGACCAGCCGACTTCACAAAAGAGAAATATTGACAGGTATAACTATCGCAATGCTGCTCGGCCTAGGAGCAGCCGAACGGCAACGGGAGTCTCAGCCCTAGCAACTCAGAGCCAAGGACTGTCACAGCTGCAAATAACCATAGACGAGGACCTACAGAGGATCGAGAAATCATTTCCTTCTGGAGAAGTCAGTCTCCTCACTCTCGGAAGTGGTCCTGCAGAACAAGGCGAGGTCTGGACCTCCTGCTCATGCAGCAAGGAGGCCTGTGTGCCGCCTTGAAAGAGGAATGCTGCTTCTACGCAGACCACACGGGAGTCGTCAGAGACTCCATGGCAGAACTCCGAAACAGACTGGCTCAGAGACAGAGAGACAGGGAAGCCCAACAGGGTTGGTTCGAATCCTGGTTCAACCAATCACCTTGGCTGACCACTCTGATTTCTACCCTAGCAGGTCCATTGGTAATGCTGCTTTTAACCATCACCTCGGGCCATGCTTGTTAAACAAGCTGGTTTCATTCGTCCGTGCCCGCCTAGAGCGGAATAACATCCTGTTCATAGGAAGGCAACAGATACTGGGAATTTAATGGGGATCACCGCCGGTCGCGAGAAAATTGTCTGGCAAAACTCAGGTTTCCCAAAACACCTTTTCCCTAGTTAAATCCTAACCTTCTACCTCATTTTAGTGCATAGATAAGTAACTAACCCAATCATTAGTGAAAGGGGGGGGGGAGATGTGGAATGCAGGGACAGGCGTTCGGAAGATAACGGGCTGTTACGGGAAGAAACAGAGACCCCTCTCCCCTCCTGCTCTCCAGAGATAAGATAGAGATCACCCTCGGAATGCGGTTAAGCAAGAGACCCCCACTAACATAGGAATACCAGTAACTTTCCACTCCATACTAACCCTAGAAGGTCTAGCACGACCCCTTTCCTGACGTAAGAGAACCCCAGGTCTATATAATCCCTCAAGAAGAGATAATAAAGGCTTCTGAACGTCCATCATATTAATGTCTGCGTATTTCTCAAGCCCGAGCAGCCCTGAGAATTTGGGCTGCCGTGCTGTGTACTCCCGAACCAGGTCGCCCGCCTTTCAAACAGAAGGCGACACCCTGCCCAGTACACCCTCTGCTCTATTGCTTGGACTTCACATTTGCATTTCTACAGAGTCCTGTCCTGCAAACTGACTCTAAGTTCAGGTAATAGATTTCCAAGATTTAGACATGTTAAGTTGATGTATTTGGTATTTCATTCCGTCTAAGCAAACTGTAACTTTCTGAAGTGAAATATGTTGAGTATGTCACATGTATTTTGCATGTTCGTTCTTCTTCACATTAAAACTTCTCACAGACCCCTGTGACGACTTGCTGCAAAAATACATAGCTGCAAAGAATGGTCGTGGGAAGTTCGAAGTGCCAGAAAACCATAGAAACAACCTAACAATAGAGCCTTGAATTTCTGAATAGAATTGCACCATGTCAAGTCAAAATATAATATGGAAACGATTTTCAAATCATGATGAGTGTGGGCTAGAGAGAATCCAGATAGAGTTGTTGTTTTTTTTAACAGATCCAGGAGAAACATGGCCTTGACTTGGAAGTATAGCATGAAATATATTTCTACAGCATCAGTTCTCATTAGGTAATCATATGATTTGCATAACTCAATTGGAAACCAGGAAAGAAATGAAGAAAAATATTCAAGCTAGAAAAGATGTGAGTTTAAAATTTTCTTTGTATTTCTGATCAAACTATTAGGAAGCTAAATAGTCACCCATTATTTTAAAAAGCATCTGGACATTAAAAGTAGATAAATTTCTGGGGGACTTGCATCCCAGCAATTCCTGAAAAGCTTGATGTCATTGCTTCCCAAGCCTGAATCAATCCACTTCAACACAGCTGTATTTCAGTTGCTCAGTGAAACTGTCCATCTAATGCATATAGTTGACAAATAATCTACAGAAAAGCTAGATCGATTTGAAGATCTTTTTCTGTAAATGGAACTCCAATTATTTGTACAAACACACAGATGGGATTTGTGCTGTCTTCTTCGGGCCACTTCCTCCAGAGAGCTCTCCATCAAATCTCCCTAGTTCTACTCTTCTGGTGATCCAAAGTCAGCACTGGCATGGTCCAACTGCATGGAATTACTGCCTGCTAGAGGTGCACCCTGAGGGCTTCTGTGTGCAGCATCATGTGAGCCCTACAAATGTCACCCTGTTGCTATCAACTGAGCTAGCTGGACCTTAAGGGACAAGATTGTGCACTGATTTTGTAATAGAAATTAGGTACTAAGAAGGAGGCTGGAGGATTTCAATATTTCTGCCTCCAGCTTAAGCAACACTAAATCTTGGTCTTTATCTGAGAAACTAGGTGAATTAACCCATTCGGCATTGCTATGCCATAAATGTCAGGAATACAAGAAGAACCGTCAAAAGAGTAACAATTCCAATCCTTACTTGATAAAAATAATTCATTGGAAGAAGTCGGGATGAAGGATGAAACATGCCAATATCCTACCCTGGGAATCATTCTGTTGATTTGCACAGGTTTCTTATGATATACCCATCCAATGCATTGGACATGCGTGCTTGTGATGACACAAATACTTGCAAAGCTTACCAGATAAAGCATGTTCTCTTCAGACAGCAAAACATTTCTTGATGGTTGTATTTGCTAATTCCATTTAGACTCAATGTTCTTCCAAGTCGTTTCCAACCAAAGTGATTCCATCATTCTCTAAGTGGCACATCCTGCTTGTCCTGGTTTAGGGCCAATTTGGCAGCAAACCTCAAGCAGGGGTGATTTCTTAAAAATATTGATCTAGTACTGCTATCCAACTGTGACGGACAAAGACTCTCTAACAGTTTAAAGTTAGAAAGTGTACGTTTATTGCAACGCCGGGCAGCATGCGGGAGAGCTCCCAATACACTCTGTGATTTACAGGTGATTACAGAGTCCTTTCACCTAGACAAGTATTGAATACCCAAAATACAAATCATATTCATAATTTTGGTACATCCCCTTCCCCATTTCATATGGTAATTAGTTCAAAAGCTATTAAGCATGTGTAGTTTGTTCCTCAAAATGAGTCGGTGGTCCCTTTCATGGGGAGGGGTTCCAAAATGCGGAAAGAAATGAAGTCTTCCTCATTCTGAACTTTCTACATTTTCAAAGCAAATATGACAAATGAACCCATTGGTAGAACTCCCATTCCCCACCTTCAATTGGTTTCAGAACAGCGGAGGCTTACAATTGTCTTATGCTCCCAAACTATTTATCCGTTTCTATATTCTTCATTAGAAACCCAGCTAACCAAACATGATGTTGACAAGCAATCAATTCTTAGTTAACTACTAACTCTTAACTTCATCAAGGCCTACCTATTGATTTTGATCAACTATCATAAGACTTATCTCAAACTAAAACCTCAGCTCCTCTAAAATCCCTAAATTCCTTCAAGTTTATGTCTCAGGGGCCCCCCACAGAAAGCCCACCCACACGGCCCCTCCCCTCGACTGCTTTGGGAAAAATTTCCTCTGAGAGAAGTGGAAAAAACCTGTTTCTTTAACAGAGGCGAAGCACTCCCCAGCACAAAAAACCAACAGTACCAGATGACAAAACTCAATCGCCGCTCTGAAGAAAGGACAAATCCCAAAGTCTCTCCTCTGGTGCTCGCTCTGTTATCAATGCCTCCAGCACTGGGAAAGGCTGCTGCCCAGAGCAGGCCCCCATAGGCCACAAAGTGCAAGCTCTCAGTGCTTCCCAGGTCCCAGTCCGGAGCTGGTTTGAACAGTTCCAAGAAAGGGAAAGAAAAAAGGACAGTCCAGGGAAAACTCTACCTCAGCCAGCTAAACCAACTGAAAAGCAAAGGAAGACTCTGTTCTGCTCCGTCAGTGCCCGGACAACACAGTGTAGCACAGAATGTGGAGCAGTGTTGCTTTTAGAAGAGTCAGTGCAGCCTCTGATAACAAACTCCGTGCTTCTTCTTCTCACCACCTTTGCTCTCAGAACCAGTCTTGAAGGTGGAGAATATAATATCCAGCATTAACAGAACAGATGACTGGGGATGCAAGCATCATCAAGTCACCCTAGGACACTGCTCTACTGAGACACGTCACCAGACTATGCTAAGACCAAGTTTTGGAAGTGCTCATTAAAATTCTACTATCACAGTGAAGCGGAGGAGGAAACACACCTCACTACAGTTACCTTGTTGTTGCGGTGTGCTTTGTTTTACACTTTGTCTTCAGTTTGGAATGTCATTTGTTAATCTTTTATGTATGGTTCTTAAAAGTTGGTTCATTCCGTTTCCCCCATTTAGTTGTTATAATGGTTCTTCCTTAGTCTCACTTCCCGCTTTTCCCCTGGCAGTTATCTGTCAATTCCCTGTTGTCTATTTAGCTCCCGCCACTCCTGTATCTTTTATGGTGTCAATCTGTTAACCCCTCCTATGTTTCCCAGCAACTGCCATGTCCATCACTCTCTGCCCACCCCTTCTACCAAGAACGTTCTCCTCGGGGCAGGGAGTGATTGGACCAGAAGTTGTTTCTCCTCCCCAACTAGTCCCCCATTTGTTGTTCTGTTAAGTCGATCATTGTTTCTTGTCTGTTCATTGGCCCGAGGGTGAGTTGTTCCTCCCCTCGGGAACCCTTTAGAAGTTCTGCTCACCCCACCCCCTCGGGGCAGTTGCCTGCAGCCTTTCCCGGTTGGCCCGATAAACCCTTTCCCTGCTGCGGACAACTGTCGGACTTGTGTCTTTCTTAGCACTTAGCTGGAGCTGCTTCTAGCCTTCGGGCAAGGGCAAAGCCCCCTCACCACTGCCGTGGGGAGGTCGTCCTAGGCAGCAGCTTGCCAGAGCCAGTCTCCAGCCCGGAGCCGCTGCTCTGCTGCTACAGCTGCTGTCACGCCAGACTGCTGGCTGCTGCTGCAGTTAGCCTGGGCTCAGAATCACGCACCCCAACACCTTGTGGCATGCCAATACTTCCTTTCAATCACAATGGTTTGCGTTTTTACCTCCGTGACATCACAGGCATCATTCAACATCTTTTGGGCAAGAAGGAAGATATTATTCCTCTCATTCTACTGATGGGTAAGCTGAAATGCAAAGCAGTTCATTCCAAGTGAAACAGCAATAAAGTCAATAGTAAAACTCACCACCGTTTTGTTTACTACCCTAAATCCTTACTATCCCAAAATACAAGAACAGCTGTAAAAGCCTTGTGGCTGCTTAATTTTTTCCTAGAACTACAAGGAAGGGTAAGGGATAAAGGATCCCAAACAATGGTAATCCACAACAAAGCATTCTTGACATCATATTCATCTTTTGCATAGCGAGCTCTTCACCTGATCAAGTGATTCCATTGCAATAGTTTGGAGAGTATCTTCGCGGGCTGGGTGTTGTTTGCTTTGAAACCATCTTGATCATTCAGGAACCCAGTAGCAATGAGAAAGTTCAAAAGAAGATAGTGCTACGCATTGATTTTCCTAGATGACAGACGTATTTCTACAACACAGAAGGCTGACCTAATGCTTCCCTACAACATGGCTGGAGTGGCATCCTGTTCCCCATAGGTTTTTCCATTTATTTTAGCTGCTTTCTTAACAGATGAATGAGCTGAACTAGCTCAAAAAGGAATCCGATAAATGCCAGAGCTTTAAAACAAAACAAAACAACAAAACAAAAAAGATGCAAAATGGTGATTTGTAGGTGCGTTTGAAAATAGAAGTTTTTTGTATTTTTCATAGAGACATGGCATTCTCTAGATTGATATTGCTCCAACGGTTTGAGCTTGTTTTTTTCCCCCCATCAATTCTACGTGTTATGCATTCTTTTTGGCCATTTCAGTAAACAGATTTTCTGAAACGCGTGAAAGACGGTCTGAAGTTCGCCTCATTTGCCTCACAACCATTCCCAGGACAGACACTGGGACCCTAAAGATCCTGATGGGAATTCTGGCCTGCCGCTGGTGGATGAACGCCAAAAATCCTGAGGCCCCTGAGCAGAATTCTGGCCTGCCAAGTGATTGTTCACAGCTGTGTCTACAGTGACTGCTTCTAGCAGGGCCTACCAAAGGGCTTCACACCCTATATGCTTGCACCTGCTTGGCGACAATAGGCCAGGAATTTTCCCACCTCTTGGCCAAATGAACTTACTGGGGCAACTTGGTAGCCCCCCCATGGAAAATCCTTCATCTGCTCCACTACCACCGTCAGGGATGGAGATTGAAGCGCCCCTACCAAGGACTGAGATCCCCGTAATTCTGATGCAGGGCTGCTGGCCTGACTGAAGTAGGATGCCTGCAAAGTATTGCCTACAGATGTGTTCACTGGACCTAGACTGCTTTCCCATAGAAAGCAGTCCTGAAACAATGTGTGCCACTCACTGCTGATACTGACTTATCCTGCTGAGAATATGGACTGTCTGTACCCGTCTTCAATACCTCAGCAATTTCAATAGACTTCTTCTTCTTGATTGGATCTGTTCCCCCTCAGCCATTTCAAGATCTGTTTCCGCCCCTCAGCAATGGACTAGAAGAGAACCTTGAGTTAACCAGGACTTTGAGATCTTCCCGACGTGACTAGGCAAACTCTATCGGCTGGACTATGAGGACTTAGTTTCTCTGTGGTTGGTAGCTCCCTCTCTCTTTCTCCCCCTCTTTTCTATTCTTTTCCTCTCCTTAATTCCTTTCACGCATTTACTCTGCTCATTCTATCAAGGTGTATTTGTTTGGATTGATACTGCAATCCCCTTTCCGTGTTGTCTGCTGCACTCCGAGATCAGTTGAACCAACCATCACTCCCCCGCTGCTATTGTCGGATGGTGACAATACCTTCTTTCAAGCTGAAATTGGTTCTAGTCCACATAAACACACTGGTAGGTAAAAGTAGACTCTCAAAGATAACATTCAGAATGTATTTCCCTTCTCTTCCCATTCAAGCAAGTCAAGAAAGCAGATCTTCAGATAACATGCCATGCACATTGAAAAGATTCTGTCCTTATTTGAAGCAACTGAGAAACTCAGACAATGAAATACAGTTCAGACAGATGGAAGGGTCACATATGATGTCACATCTATACTTTCAACGTTTGAATGCAGCAAGATTTCGTGAAGTACAATCCTATCAAATGAAGGTGAATTTGCAGAAGCAATTGAACTGGCTCTGTTTTATAAACACAATGTTTTCTAATGAAACTGAGGATTCAGGAAGGCAACCTTGGAATTCAAAGGATTTAGAAACATACAAATACCAAGACTGGCAGCTCATTAGCTTTAACAGTCTCTTGAAAATAAGATCTACTTTTAACTTCTTCTCTTAGTAGGTCTAAAGACATTAGGAATGAATAATGTCATCAATAAAGAAATAAAAAATTATATATATATATATAAAAACAAACCAAAACAAAACCAAAACAGCTTTCTCAAAAAGCTTGGAGAAACCCGAGAAATGATGATTTTTAGGTGTTAAGTAGTCCTTTAAAAGTTGTCTCTGGGAAAAGAAATAAAAACCACTAATTGTTTCCAAACCTGTAAGGAAGCATGTAAGGGGCAAGAGCCTGTAATAAAACTACTATGCTGGGTTCATCTGTTGAAAGCATTCCAGAATGGTTGAAACTATGAATCACATCAAGTGGGATTAAAAAAAAAAAAAAAAAAAAGAGAAAAAAGAAGAAAACAAAACATAAGGAAAAAATATTTTGACCATATTTTCCCATTCCAAGATGGTAGAACAGCTTTATTTCATTTTGTTCCTAAGACTGATTTCTAGCTTATGACGTGTTTTAGAATCAAGAGTGAGAGTGTTCACACTGACCATCCAATTTGGATAGATCTCTTTTACTTTGCACAGCAGCAGATATGGTTTAGCACTCCACAATTCAGTCCCCAAAAGTGAATGGGTGTGGCAGATTTAACCCAACTTCCCAGTCCACCAGAATGATCTTGAAAAATGCTTTGCTGTATCTCATTACCTGGACATGCCTCTCTAGCTCCATTTTGAGCTCCTTGATCTGTTATCTACAGGATGAGATCCAATCTAGCTTAGCAAGGATATAGCCTTTCAAAACCACATCTTTTATCTTCTGTATTCATACAAGTACATTTCTACTGCAGGGAACCCTTTGGAAGATCCTAGTTCTTTTGTTTCTCAGATATCTTGTTGCATCAAATAGCTCTTCTTTGAATTTTTTCCCTGCTAAAGTACAGGCTCTGTGCTTAAATGATTGTGACGCTAACTCATGATCATCTATTCTTCAGTCATCCAGAGTATGCAGCAAAGTTTTCTTCTGAGGACATTCATTTGATGAGAAATGCTGAAGGTCTGACTTTAGTTGCAAAGGTCACTGATTGACAGGTTGCAAAATTGTTAAGTCTAGTAAGAGCAGGAAAAGTGTGCTGTTGCTGTGTCTGTAAATGTGGTGTCAGCTGCTGTTGGGATAAAAAGCATGAGCATAAGCAAAGATATCTGCATGGATAGAAAAGAAGCAAAGAAGACATTTGTTGTGATTTCTGCACTAAGGAACAAGAAGAAGTATGAAGCGCTAATTTCAGTGGCTAAGACAGTATCATCCTTGGGCCAGTTCTCTTCATCATCTTTTGAACAAGCTGGACACAGCACTTGAAGAAATATTAAGCAACTTTGCCAAAGACACTAAATTGGGAGGAGCTGTGAACTAACTCCCTTGAGGGCACAGAGACCTTGCAGAGAGATCTTGCCAAATAGGAGAGATGGGCAATTATTGCTGGCCGGGAGTCTATGCACAAATCACAAAAGGGGCGGGACTGCTGGGGACGACGTCTCAAGCTGTTGTGTTTTCCAGCATCAGTCTCATTACATGGTGATGACAATGGGAAGCTGCCAGCAACTCACATCCCCAGCAGCAGACAAAGAACTGAAGAAGTTCTTAAGTTACAACTTCCTTTCAAAGTTTTTTGACCAATCACACAAAGCAAAAGCATATTGACAGTAGTTCTATCCAGTCACTAGAAGCACATGTAGCTGTGGTTAAAACAATGCTTGCTTCTTTCGAAGAAAAGACCTGCTTGTAAACCTTAAGACACAATGCACAGAGCTCCATGATGAAGCTTAGAACTTCCCAACATCTGGCTAGATGTACTTTGCTGTAGCTTAGGGAGTTCTTCTAGACAAGCGTGAATACACAGACCATTGTTCTATTTGTCCTTACTATTCTACTTCTGATCTAATTTTTTCTGCTGACAAACCTTATGACTACTGCTTAGCTCCAATCACAGTTCTGCTGTCTCTGAGGCCTGCCTTTTGCAGCTTTCCCAAAGCCCTCTGTTTTTGAGGATTCCCACAGGCAATCACCACCCACATGGAGTTGAGCAAGGGCAAGTGCTGGATTCAGCACCTGCCACAGGGCAGTCCTGGTGTGTGTATAGACTAGGGAGCAAGAGGCCGGAGAGAAGCACTGCAGAAAGGGACCCAGGCTCCTGGCCAGTGGCAAGCTGAATGTGCAGCAGCAGTGGCCTGGCAGCCAGGAGGGCCAAGCCTGTCCTGGGGTGCGTCAGGCACAGCGTCGCCAGCTGGGCAAGGTGGGGATTGTCTCACTTTGCTCTGCTCTGCTCTGCTCTGCTCTGCTCTGCTCTGCTCTGCTCTGGGGCAGCCTCACCTTGGTATTAGAAAGTCCTGAAATGAAGTCTACAAGGACAGGACTCAAAGAAATGGCATGCAGCTGAGTCAGGGGAGGTTTAGGTCGGGTATCAGGAAAAAGTTTTGAACCAGAGGAAGGCTGGGCACTGGAAGAGTCTCTCCAGGGAGTGGTCACAGCATCACGCCTGTCTGAGTTTTGGACATTGCTCTCAGGCATATGGCGTGATTCTCGAGGATGGTCCCATGCAGGGCCAAGAGTTGGACTTGATGATCCTGATGGGCCCCTTCCAATTCAACTGATTCGACGACTCGATGGTTCTGTCCTGGCCGCTGAAGGTATATTGCTTGGTCTCATCAGATTTTGATCTGCTCTTGTTGGTCAGACTTTGTCACTAGTGGCTAATGACATTTATCACAGAAGACAAAGTGCCTTTTCTCAATTTTCTGAAGAAATTGGAACATGCACCCTAGAATCCTAAGAAAGCCTTTTCCTTGAAACAACACTGTCTCCTGCCCAGTAGTCTTTCCAGATCTTAAGGAGAAAGCAGGCAAAATGAGGGGACGTATTACAATGAAGCGTTGGCAATTTTCCAGTTCTTTAGCAGTATATTTGTACTTCCACCGTTCTTTTCTATCAAATCATGGTTTTGTATAGCATCTAATTTTCTAGCAAGACACATTTCTTCAACTGAGCCATTCAGTCTCGGTGAAAATATCTTGTCAAAAGCACAAAACATATGAATAGGCAGTGACAAGTGAGGGAAAAACAGAGTATGAGAAGCAGCTCCGTGATACTAAAGTGAGCCAAGAAGGAGGAGGAGGTGCTCCAGTTGACAGAGCAGAGAATCCCCCACAGTCCCTGGAGGACATCATTTTGAAGCAGGCTGTCTTCCAGCAGTCCCTGGAGAACCGTGGAGGAACACATACCTACACTGCAGCTTGTGGAGAGCTCCATGCCACAGCAGGTGAATGCGCCTTGAAGGAAGCTGCAGCTTGTGGAGGGAAGGCCAGAAAACCATCCTGGACCTCTTCTTTAGTGGAAGAGTATGTGCAAACGTTAAACAGCTGCTAACTGGGATCTATTCTCTTTCCACATCTTGTCTTAGGTAAGTAAGAAGACAATGCAAGAATTAGAAGCCTAAATTCTTTCGCTTGAGGCTCCCATTCCCTTCAAATTTAGTTTGCTAGGAAGTAAAAGTCATGATAAAGTTCTTAAGCTCGATGTTCAGGCTTTTCAGAAAATACGGAGTGCAAATAACTCTCGTCGCTGTCATTTTTTTTCATAGAACGAAGAAAGTGAAATTACCATATTTGAAGGACTTATGGAAATCAGTTGGTAGAGGTGGTGAGACTGAAGAGTAGAATTAATCTGAAAAGAGAATATCATGGAGCAACCTCAGCTGTGTACAAGTTTTTGACCAGGAACTCTAGACTTTTAAACAGACTTAGCACACAAGAGTCCTCTCTGGGAATATTTTGGTATGTATAGTATATTTATCTTTAAATAGTTCTATCTGTTTTACAGTTATGACTTAGGCTTTAAATTTGATTTGAAAAGAAATATTTGTGATTCAGATCATTTCCATTTCTGAAGCATTTCAGTTGTTGGCAGCTTTTGCTGTCTCCTGAGGGAGGGAAAACAGTCTTTGTACCAATACCGAAACAAGCTAGATGGAAAAAATTCTTTTCCTCATTCTTTTCTGTCTATTCTAAAGGCACAGCAGCAAGACCACTGCTATGAGTCTGAGTGGCCTTACCACTCCTGGATGACGGACTTGTAGTGGCTAGTATTTGATTTGCACATATTTCTGATGCCGGTTGTTAACTGTTGTGCAGAAAGATCTGTCAACTGTTTTCACAGGAAGACACTCCTGAATTGCTTCACTTGTCTCTGAACCAGAGAACTAAGCTGGCACTCCATTTCTGAGATCTTGCTCTACTAGCCCCCAAAGCCATTTCCTTCAAATGCATTTTACTTTCAACCAAAGCACTTCATTACTTCATGATGTAATCTCTTGTTCTTAACTTTCGGGGGATTGTTTTAGACCGACAAGAACATCTTCCAGTAAGCAGGTAGAACATCTGTCTTAAGTAGTTTCCATCACTTGGCTTTGGTTCATGCATCATAACATCTGCAAAGAATGTCATGTACAATCAATGGATGGGCTGGGGTAACGGGCCACAGGTTTAGGAATCTTTCTCCAATTAATTTGCTTTAAAATGTAACTCTTATCATTTCAAGTGTGTCTTTGTTAAAACAATCAACTAGTTCTTACCTGTACCACAATGAAGAACAATCAACAGTGGCTGAGCATCCTCCAACAATTGCAAGAAGAAGAATGGTCTGAGCCCCCAGTGCAGCACATGGAGTCTGTCACCAAGCCAGAGTCCTGCAGGCATTTTCTCAGCCTGCAGAAGAGCAGGCTCTGTGCAAATGGTTAGAGCAGCTCTCCAGTAGCTGAAGACAGCCTACCAGAAGGAGGCAGATGAGCTACACAAGGGCACAGAGTGATAGGAAAAGTGTGGATGGCTTTAAAACCTGAAGAGTAAAAGTTTCCTTTGGCTATTGGGAAGAAATTCTTTGCCAGGAGGGTTGTCAGACACTGCAACATGTTGTGGGTGACCCATTCCTGGAAGTGTTCAAGGCCAGCTTGAATGGGTCTTTGAGCTTAAGGCGGTCTAGTGGAAGGTGTCCCTGCCAATGATATGGGGGGCGGGTGGGGGGGGGGGTGAAATTAGGTGAATGTAAGGTCCCTTCCAAACCCAACCATCCTATTATTCTATGGTAATATTCATTCTGTGCAGTAGCAGTAAGTAGTTGAAGATAGAAATAACAGACTATTCATTCTGAGAAACTGCTATCCAATGAGTTTAACTGTTTGGGTCTCACATATATGTTCCATTTAGCAATAATATATCTAGCATCTAGTCCTCGATCTTTATCATATACGGAAATATTTTATCATTTTTAATGTTTCTGACATTTGGGAATTTTCCTTCTTTCTTTCTTTCTTTCTTTCTTTCTTTCTTTCTTTCTTTCTTTCTTTCTTTCTTTCTTTCTTTCTTTCTTTTTCTTTCTTTCTTTCTTTCTTTCTTTCTTTCTTTCTTTCTTTCTTTCTTTCTTTCTTTCTTTCTTTCTTCTTTCTTTCTTTCTTTCTTTCTTTCTTTCTTTCTTTCTTTCTTTCTCTTCTTTCTTTCTTTCTTTTCTTTCTTTCTTTCTTTCTCTCTTTCTTTCTCTTTCTTTCTCTCTTCTTTCTCTCTTTCTCTCCTTCCCCCTTCCTTCCTTCCATCACTTCCTTCCTTCCGCCACATCCTTCTGCCACTTCCTTCCCTCCCTCCCCCCACTTTGGAAACTGTCAAGTAGTTACAGGGAATTACTCTTCTTTAAATATCATTTGGAAGCTTAGAAATGAAGACCTAACAAAATTGTGTCAAAACAGTGCATTTAAAAGCGATTTTAAAGTGAGAATTAGCTATTGAAAAGTCAAAAATACAAAAATAAAAAAAAAGGAAATGATGGAATGGATGGTTTAAAGGCATGTTCTTTGTATTTCTGTGATACAAATGAGAATCTCAATTTTTACACCTTCTAAAAACACATCTTGAAAGTTACTACTTTCAGTTACAAAAATATTTCCAAAACAAGGAAATTGATGTATGTAGATGAAAATATTATCTTCCAAATAGTCATCATCAAGTCCAAAAGATTACCCTGCTTTGACACAGGA
The DNA here is from genome assembly GCA_019023105.1 of Diglossa brunneiventris. Lineage (NCBI taxonomy): Eukaryota > Metazoa > Chordata > Aves > Passeriformes > Thraupidae > Diglossa > Diglossa brunneiventris. The sequence goes on from JAFCGX010000587.1 coordinate 75,904, forward strand.
AGCTTGATGGAGATTTCTATTCTCACACAAACACAGAAGAATTTTTCAAATGACTAGAAAATCTTTAAAAGCAAATTAACCTTTGAGAAAAAAGATCCAAAAAAGAGCAGGAAATGATATACGCCCACACTTGTTACATGTTGGTTACTAAATATTGGCTCTGGTTTGTGGATGAGCACACTTCTCATTCACACACGCAGATACCACTCTTCCTCCAGCACACAGATGTGTGATATTGGGTCTCAAAGAATGGACTATTTTCTCTTAGATAGGTTTTGGTCCTCTAAGTCAAAGCCTATTCTTCCTGGATCTATTACCTGGATATTTTTCCTGAAAGGTAATGCGCTTGTGTCTGTTCAAAATGGGGAGGAGGGGACAGGAAGAACGGGGATTTGAAAACAACTTGCAGCTTAACTAAGAAAGAGGGGTGCTTCTTGAATGTGCAGCAAATGAAAGATCGGGGGCATACTTGGAGAAAGTTTGAGGTGCTGGCAGAGTTTCTCTGTGCGACAGCTTTTAGACTTTTAGAAAACAGTACCGTATCAATGTCCTGCCTCTTAAATTCACATTAATATTAGAATACAAGGAGTTTGGGACAACTTTTTTTCCTTCTCGCAAAACACTCTGACGACCTCCGCGCAACTTCTAAAAAAAGATCGGGGATGTTTTCTGTCCTGGCACAGTTTCTCCTTGCGAGACATAGTGGAAAAGCTTTCTGCTAAGATACAGACGACAAGAGACACAGAAGACGGAGATACGAAGCTCTCCGAAGCTAAGACCCGGCCCAGGGCGTCTTTCGGCAGAATCCGCACTCCGGAGCGCACGGTGACCAGCAGAATGATCTGTGACCGGCAAACTGCTCTGCGACCGGCACACTGCTCTGCTGGCGAAGAAGCCGCCTCCTCGCCTCCGAGAGCAGGAGAGAGTGGCAGCTTCCGAAAGGAGAAGAACGAAGCCGCACAACACTGGGAATGTGTGCGCAACTTGCAAATTCATAGAAAACAATACTTTTCCAAGCTCCTGCCTTTTCCAGACACATTAAAATTGGAAAAGGAGGCATTTTGGACAACTTTCTTTTGATTCTTGCAAACACTCAGAAGACCCCCCCCTGCAACGTCTAGAAGACGATCAGAGATGTTTTCAGTCGTGGCACAGTTTCTCCTTGCCAGAAATTGTGAAAAAGCTTTTTGCTAAGATGTAGGCGACAAGAGCCACTAAAGATGAAGATACGGAGCTCTCCGAGGCTAAGCGCCTGTCCCGGGACTCTTTGGGCAGAAGCCGCGCTCCCGAGTGCACTGTGACCGGCATAATGATCTGCACCCGGCAAACTGCTCTGTGACCGGCACAATGATCGGCACCCGGCAAACTGCTCTGTGACAGGCACAATGATCTGCACCCGGCAAACTGCTCTCTGACTGTCACAATGATCTGCACCCGGCAAACTGCTCCAATACAGGCACAATGATCTGCAACCGGCAAACTACTCTGTGACCGGCACAATGATCTGCACCCAGCTAACTGCTCTGTGACCGGCAAAATGCTCTGTGACCGGCACACTGCTCTGCTGGCGAAGAAGCCTTCTCCTCGCCTTCGAGAGCAGGAGAGAGTGGCAGCTTCCGAAAGGAGAAGAACGAAGCCGCACAACACTGGGAATGTGTGTGCAGCTTGCAAATTCAAAGAAAACAATACTTCTCCAATCTCCTGCCTTTCCCAGACACATTAAAATTCGAAAAGGAGGCGTTTTGGACAACTTTCTCTTGATTCCTGCAAACACTCGGCAAGCCCCCCTGCAATGTCTAGAAGACGATCAGAGATGTTTTCTGTCCTGGCACAGTTTCTCTGTATCTCCGTCTTATGCGTCTCTTGTCCCCTACATCTTTGTAAAAAGCTTTTCCCCTATGTCTGGCAAGGAGAAAATGCGCCAGTAGAGAGAAAATCCCCATTGATGTTCTAGCAGTGACAGGGAGGTCTGCAGGGTGTTTAGCAAGAACGTAATGAATGTTCTGCTCAACTGCTTCCAATCAAGAGTTAATGTGAATGGAAAAGGCAGGAGAGTGGAATGGTAATGTTTTCTATGAGTTTGAAAGCTGCGCACGAATGCCGGTGTTGTGGGGCTTCGTTCTTCACCTTTGGGATGCTGCCGCTCTCTCCGTCTCCCTTAGGCGAAGAAGCGGCTTCCTCGCCCACAGAGCATTGTGCCGGTTGCGGTGCACTCCGGACCGTGGCTTCTGCCGAAAGAGCCCCTGGACTGGCGCTCAGCTTTTGCGACCTCCGTATCTTTTTATTCTGCGCGTCTAGTGGCCCACATCTTAAGAAAAAGCTTTTCCACCATGTCTGGCAATGAGAACTTGTGCCAGTAGAGAAAACATCCCGCATCGTCTTTTAGAAGTGGCAGGGAGGTCTGCAGTGTTTAGAAAGAGGGAAACGAAAGTTGTCCAAAACTCCTTCTAGTCGAAAGTTAATGTGAATGGAAAAGGCAGGAGAGTGGTACGGTAATGTTTTCTATGAGTTTTACAGCTGCGCATACAATGCCTGTGTACTGCTGCTTCGTTCTTCGCATTTGGAAGCTGCCGCTCTCTCCGTCTCCCAGAGGAGAAGAAGCGGCTTCTTCGCGCACAGAGCATTGTGCTGGTCGCGGTGCGCTCCGGACCGCGGCTTCTGCCGAAAGAAGCCTGGGACGGGCCCTAATCTTCGTCGAGGTCCGTATCTCCGTCTTATGCGTCTCTTGTCCCCTACATCATTGCAAAAAGCTTTTCCACTATGTCTGGCAAGGACAACTTGTGCCCGTAGAGAAAACACACCCGATCAAAGCAATGTTAATTTGGCCTGTGAGTAGGTAATAATACTTTGCACCAAGAAATTGTCCCTGGTTGTGCTGTTAGGTAAGATTGGCAGAAATTTGGGTGTATGCAGGTGAGTGATGCACGGACGGATGACTCTTCAACTAATTAAAGTTGAAAAGGAGGGTGTTTTTTGCAACACACTGGATACATGTGGAATAATTTCCAAATACATGTGCAAGGAGTTCCAGATTTCTGCTCTCTGTTTTGATCTGCTGGTCATGGTCCAAGCCTCTCCTATTTGATTATTCTTAAGGCAAGGTATTTCTATGGGGTCTGCTCCTTCACAAATGCTACATCTATTCCTGTCACTCCTAGCTTCTCTTTCCTGATGTATTTGTTACTTTTTAATTAAGGTATTCGATTCTTGCCATCTATATTACTAACTTAGCTTCTTAACTAATTTTAAAATCTTAACTAAAATATGCAATCTTCTACTCTCCCAGATATATTCCCAGCTCGTCCCTCAACTCATGTACAGTGTTCACTTATCCTAAATACATTTCCAGCTGAGCCCTTGACTGATTACTGTTTCACTGTTGGTGAATGGTTATGTTTTCAGGTTTTTACAGTTGAAAAGTAGCTTTCTCGTATGCCTTTAGTTTTTTCATGCTTTTGATTGTAATTGAGTGAAAAATTTCACCTGAATATATACATATATGAAAGGTTATGGCCCTCAAAACCAAGTGAATATTTCAGCTTCTGATAGAGATGGAAGGGCTAAATTGGCTTCCTGTTTTCACAAATGTCTGTAAAGGGACTTCACAAGTAACTACTAAAGATTTAAAAATGTTATCCAGGAGGAGGCAATCAGAGAACTGCTGAGCCGCTTGGATATTCATAAATCCACGGGACCAGATGGGATCCATCCTAGGGTGATGAGGGAGCTGGCAGACGAGCTTGCAAAGCCGCTCTCCATCATTTACCAGCAGTCCTGCTTCACTGGCAAGGTTCCAGATGACTGGAAGCTGGCCAATGTCATGCCCATTCATAAAAAGGGTGGGAAGGAGGATCCTGGCAATTCCAGGCCAGTTAGCCTGACCTCTGTACTAGGTAAGGCCATGGAACAATTGATCCTGAGTCTCATCACACAGAACTTACAGGATGGCCAGGGTATCAGACCCAGCCAGCATGGGTTTAGGAGGCGTAGGTCATGTTTGACCAATCTGATCTCCTTTTATGACCAAGTGACCTGCCTGGTGGATGTAGGAAAGGCTGTTGATGTTGTGTAGCGGATTTCAGCAAGGCCTTTGACACTGTCTCCCACAGCATACTCCTGGAAAAGCTGTCAGCTCACAGCTTGGACAGGAGCACTCTTTGCTGGGTTATGCACTGACTGGATGGATGGCTGGGCCAGAGAGTGGTGGTGAATGGTGCTGCATCCAACTGGCGACCAGTCACTAGTGGTGCCCCTCGAGGTCTGTGCTGGGACCAGTTCTGTTCAATATCTTTCTTGATGACACGGATGAGGGGATTGAGTCTTTCATTAGTAAATTTGCAGATGACTCTAAGCTGGGATGGTGCGTTGGTCTGTTGCAAGGTAGGAGGGCTCTGCAGAGAGACTTGGAATGGTTGAATGGATGGGCAAAGTCCAATAGGATGAAGTTGATTAAATCTAAGTGCTGAGTCCTGCATTTGGCCCCTGTAAATAACTCCCTGCCATCTTATAGGCTGGGGATGGTGTGGCTAGACAGTGCCCAGGTGGAAAGGGACTTTGGGCTACTGGTCAACAGGTGGCTGAACATGAGCCAGCAGTGTGCCCTGGTGGCCAAGAAGGCCAACAGCATTCTGGCCTGTATCAGGAATAGTGTGGCCAGCAGGACCAGGGAGGTCATTTTTCCCCTGTACTTGGCACTAGGGAAGTCACATCTTGAGTACTATGTCCAGTTCTGGGCCCCTCAGTTAAGGAAGGACATTGAGATGCTTGAGCGCATCCAGAGGAAGGCAACAAGGCTGGTGAGGGGCTTCCAACACGGGCTCTATAAGGAAAACTGAGGCAGCTGGGGTTGTTTAGCCTGGAGAAAAGGAGACTCAGAGGTGACCTTATCACTCTCTACAACCTCCTGAAAGGTGGTTGTTGTCAGGCGGGGGTTGGTAACTTTCACCAGGCAGCAACTGACAGAACAAGAGGACACAGTCTCAAGCTGAACCAAGGGAAATAAAGATTGGGTATTAGGAAAAAGTTTTTCATGGAAGAGTGATAAAGTTCTGGAATGGTCTGCCCAGAGAGGTGGTGGAGTCGCCATCCCTGGATGTGTTTAAAAAAAGGCTGGATATGGCACTTGATGCCATTGCTTTAGTTGAGGTGTTAGGGTGTGGTCAATTGATCTTGAAGGTCTCTTCCAACCCAGTCATTCTGTGAACTCTGTGAAAAAGAGCCTTTTGAGCTGATACCACGTTTCATCTATTAAAATGAAGAATAATATGAGATCTGTTTTTTTCTGTAGACTGTTTTTTGTCATTGGTAACCTTTTTGTCCCAGATTCAGAGCATCACAGATGAGTCTCGAGGCTCAATTAGATGAAATAGCTACTCCAGTCCATTGTCCATTGTCCAAGATGCTCAGGTACTGCTGACTAATGATTATCAAGAGGAAGAGGTAGCTCGACATAGTGCTGGCTATGACTAGACATATTTTCCATTGCAACACTTCAAGTACCACTCTTGCAAACTGAACTACACATGAACTACATTTTTTTCTAAATTAATTACGTTACCCTGTATTTCTTGTCTTTAGATGATGCTTCTGTGACATGAACTATATCCTTTCTCATACTTATTTTCCATAAAAGAAACACATTTCTGAGACTGCCTGTTTTCTTAAGAGCCAGAAAAGCAGGGTGTTACATTAATAACATATTTCATGCTTTCATTGACTTCCTTTATAGTTCCTCTATTGAAGTACTGAAGATTCTCGGAGACTGTATTGATATACTAGATCTTTTAAGGAGCACAAGCCATTTTCATTTGCAAGCTATTACTAACCCATAGATGTCATGACTGTATTCTGTGGGGTGACACTGAAAGGAAATGGACTGATGTCATCAATGAGTTTAGTGTGCACTTGAAGTGTTGCTCATATGTAAAATGTGTAGCCTAGTTTGTAGAAGTGCTGTATACCTTTGTATTTCCCTTTCATCATGGAGTGAGAGAAGAAGCTGTTGTGTTTCATTCATTGAATTTAGTATCAAAATAGCACTAACAAGAATGTGCTTTTGTTGTGTTTGCATTTTTATAAAGATGTATGATAGGTCCAGAGTTTCTCTTGGTCTCACGGTCTTTCTAAAAATGGCAAATTTTCTTCCATTGAAGCATAGTTGTACTGAACTCATCTTACAGTTGTTCCTTTGAAATTTTAGTACATTGGATACTGCTGCATAGTATTTGCAATATTGGCATGTATTTTGTTAGCTTTTCTGATTCTCATGATAAAACTGTATTCACGGTAACTTCTGATTTGTGGTCTTGACTCATCATTTAATAATCTGTGAATGTAGGAAGACCATCATACTAAGAGATATTGATGTGAACCTCACAACTGAACTCCAGAATTTGGGAATCCTGAAGGATAGGGACTAGGAAATAATTTAGGGAATATACCGAAGCTCAAAGGCATTTAAACCGCCTGCAATTACAGTTTGTGAACCACTAGAGGAATTGCTTTTCTGAGAATGAAAGTACAATTCTCATATGCTTGGATTTTATTCATGGTTTTTATGGACCTGCACGAAATTCTTAATTACCAGGTATGTGGAGGGACCATGACTATGTCTAACATGTGAATAATTGAGATTCCCAAATGGAACAAGATCTTCAACTCATGATTTAACAAGTCTCTTAATAGCTTTCAGAACTGTTAAATATCTTAAACAAAAAGCAAAGAAACAATCACAGGATAAAATAAATACCACCTCCAAAATAGAAAATTTCAAAGCACAAAAAGAATTCTGCCCCCAATTACCAATTCACTTCTACGTTTTAGAGTCAAAGGTACTGTATTTGTGTTGTATTTGATGGAAACAGAGAAGCCTATGGACAAAGTATTATGAGGAAAGTAAGTCAATAATGTGTTAGATATTTAATCTTCTTTTCCTCCAAAGAAGCAAGGAGATGGAAAATAGAAAACACAATATTCTTCCCACATGCATATGCACTTTTTTGTTCTTGAAATTGATTAGAGTTTCTACTGTTAAAGGGAAGAGAAGATCCCTTCATGGCTAGATTGGTTAGATTTGTTATGTAAAATGCTCTTGTAGGCATACATCATCTAAATCTGTAACTAGACTTCAAATCAGCCAGTCCCATACTGGCATCAGAGATTCATAGTTGTAGTTCAGCTAAAGGCATGTGAAACGACAATGTTTACACATTATCTGAGAATATGATGAACTTGTGAACAATGATAATACTGCTTTAAAGTTTTTCATGGCAAAACACCCTGATGTTAATAAAGTACTCTCTGGTGGAATCAACCTCACTTTAGTTCATGACAAAAGTAACTTCCACATAAGATATAGTCTTGCAAATATAAACAAAATATGAACATTTTTACAAGCACTTTCACTTCATGCTGAAGTCACAATAGTCTCATCTTTGTTCACAAAGTAAAGGTGCATTTTTTCAGCTTCTTTGGTTCTACGCTGTGAACTCCTTTTCAAAAAACTGTAATAACATGCAATTTACAAATGCTGATTTGGCTGAATTTTGGGTGATTATTTGTTTTGTGGCCAGGCTCAGCTGATCCATGATAAAAAACACTGCCTCACCGCTCTGCTCCGCAGTTTGAAGCAAGTGTGCTGCTGCTGTGCCAAGAGAAGTGCAAATGACCTGGACTAAAGAAAAGTTTTGTAGCGGAAAAGCATAAAACAAGCTTCAATGTGTCTGGCTTTAAAGAGATTTTCAACATGAAGCCGTGAGTATGCATATGGTATTTGGAGCTTTTTATTTCATTGTGTGTATTTTACTTGGGGGAGTGTGGGGGGGTCATTCTAGTTTGCTGTTTTATCTGGGTTTTACTTTTTAAGAGATTCTACTTTATTTAAAATTGGATACAAAAATCTTTTCATGAACTTAAATGGCATCCTTCTAAAATAGTAGCATAGACTTGGGTGGATGACTGTAAAGAGTCATTCACAAGAACGTTGTGAGTGAAGTTAAATATGACAGCCTCTAAGCTGTTTAACTCAACTTCTGGATTGTACCAGAAAGCATATGTGTTAAAAAGCTTAATTATAACTTTTTATTTCTCCTGTGGGTGAAAAAGTAGTGTATTGTCCCTGTATTTTTATTGTGCTTGGTATTAGAGGGAGTTCCAAGAAGCAGATAGCCTTTCAAGACATTTAGCTTATGTTTTTGATTTTAGGTGCTGATTTTGGGTATGGGGGGTGTTTTCTTGGGAGGAGATGGAAGTGGGATGTTTTTGTTTGTTTGTGTGTTGTTTTTAATGACATTCAGCCCTCATCCTGTAAATTAAAGAATAGAAAACTTGTGTAATATAAATGTATTGCTATGTTAAGTATTTCCTGTTTAAATATGCCTTAATCTCTTTTCTTAAATAGATAAGAGCTACTCCCTGTGTCAAACCAATGTAGTATACACAAAAAACATGACAGAGGGAAACCAGCTTGTTTGTTTCCTCATGTTGTGATTTTAAGCATGCAACATGCATCTCTTCTTAGTTCTGCAAGAAAACTGCACTTAGAAACATAGCTTAAATGATTTTTCTGCACATGACCAAACAAAACTGTGAATGTCAAGGGAATCTTAATCTCTAAATTAAACACATCTTAAATCTGGACTTGTAGGCAATACAGTTAGACAGCGCATTTCAAATTAGTAACTTAAGTCCTAAGTCCTGAGTCTTGGATTTGCTTTGAGCTCTTTAGAAACAGCTTGCCTTCTGCACATTCCAAAAATTATTGTGCTCATGCTCTAAAGCACTGTTCTAGGCAGCATATACTCTAATTATTAGGGGGTTTTAAATTTATATCCTTGAAACATTTCTATTACTACTTTAGAATTGTGCAAAACACTGATTTCAGATATTATTATTTTAAGACTACGTATATATTGGGTAGAAATTACAGTTCAGACTTGGTATGCCTGTACAGTATTAATATTGTTGACTTTAAAATGGCATAATAATAATAATAATTAATAATTAATAACTAATATAATAATATATAATAATGTTGACTTACCTGATGGCATAATTTTTTTTCTATGCATTTTGCTTCCCTTTCACATAGAGAATGGGAAATCTGTAAGTCAAATTTCACTTCACCGAAGCAACGTAGGCTGGGTTTCTCGGTTCTTGTGATCTGTACATTCTGTGCATGCTTCTAAATTGTAATTTGCAATGCAGTTTTTTTTGTTCCTTGCTTAATACACTCTGATTTTAGCACGTCACTGAAAAAAATATCATTGTGGACTTTTTAATATTCTCTTAATATGATCAACTTCTATCAAGGTAAGTCACTAAACCTGTGTTATAGTTTCTGTAAAATATAAAGCTTGACAGTACTTCTCTGCACCAGCATAATAGTTAGTGTTTTAATTAACTAATTTAAATGAATGGTTTTTTTTCTGGACAAAAAGGCTCCCATTGTTCTATAACTACTTGGACAGTAGGGAATATTTGTTCACAAAGGGAACTTTCTGTTTCATCAAAAGTCACTTCTTGCCTGCCTTCTACCAACCCATGCATGTGTAGAAATAACATAAGTTTAGACATACTTTGGGTATGACAGCACACAAAACTAGAATACTACATCTCTTGAGTGGAACTCACTTGACTGCTCTGCTTTTTTTCA